>JAUZNJ010074589.1:0-25082 GCA_034780135.1 Jordanella pulchra | reverse complement strand
GGGAAAACACCTGAAGACAGCGATGAGTTTACTATTTGGAGCAGATCATTAGCAACGACAGGCAGGACTTTCTTAAAGTTACTGTTTGCATTTCCAGAATACTAGCTTCTAACAAACTGGAGTATAAACCAAAGGATCAAAGTTTTGGAAACATTTGCATTTCGTTTTGTTTATTATTGCTTGTGACTTACAGCTCTATTCTAGACTTAATTATTTGACCCTCTTAGTTTGAAAAATTGGACACCCCTGTTCTAGACGATCATGTACCAAATCTAAAATAAATTAGGACCAGCTACAGATCTACAATATGAGGCTCTATATATTTTTAGTGTCTGCCATACCTGCACTGCTATTACTGTGGCACTGTGTGCAGGTCTGCTTTTGCTGTATTCTGGAGCCAATAGTGTGCATGTAACCTACATAGATGGGATTCATTAAGTCATAATTGGAAAATTTAGGGAAAATGAGAAAGCTTGATTTGTAGAAGTATATTCTTAATTGTGTAGAGAACAAAATCAGGGATCTGTGTTGAAAAACACAACCTGTTTATGTAATACAACGACTCAGGACATGATTTACTATGCCAGAGTAAATTATTATGACAAAACGTGTTACTGACAGAAATTGTTACAGAATTTGCAGTTTTAAACTGCTGCTCACTGAATGACTTGCCCAAGGGCACTTCAGTGGCTCATTTTTTGACAGCAGAAGAAAACATTACTCACTCTCAGCACCCACAGATTTTGATGCACACGCAGCACTTCAACATGACGTGTATAAAAATCGAGAGGGAAGTGGGATGAGGATTAAAGAGAACGGGTTCAACGAGCTGCGATAAGGAAAGTCGACACGAAACATGAAGAGGTGGACAGAGAGCGAATGTTTTCTACTTTTTGTTCAACACTAAAGGAAAAAAATCATTCATGACCCAAATTCAACCAAACATTGTACAGATTTACTCGGAGAGCAGATTTCATTCCATTTATTTTAATTTGAAACTCTGACTGGCAAACCAGATACATAAACTTTAGACAGGAGAATCGTGTTTTTTATTAGCATTAGCCTCCAGTATTAGCATGCTAATGCTGGAATTTTAGACGCAGGCTGGTATAATCGGATATCATCTTTGGCCTGATATCGGACCAATATCTGATCACTATTGGATCAGGACATCCCCATTTGAGTCCTTAATTTATTTATTTCTATATTTTTTAATTTAGCAGAATATGGAACAAACACTTTTAAACCAGGTGAAGTAAGCCAGAAGTTAGGCTTAAACCGAGTTGTAGTCCAGTTTAAATGACCCCAGTTTGGACTAATGTTTAACTGGGTCAGGATTTTCTTTAGATATAAGTTTCTACTTTGTGTTTTTTCTTTTAACTTTTTATAACCTGTTATTTCTCCTATGAACGTCTGTGACTGTCTGCACTGATTTAGGTCAGGATTAAAAGCTGGATTGCATTTCTCAACAACATTCTGATGCAAAGAACCTGCAGGAGGCAAAGCTGAGAGGGCATTTCAGGTCAGAGTATAGCTCGTAACTGCGGTACCCAAATACTGGTTTCCATGGCTACGCAGCGATGAGAGAGCGCAGAATCGGCACGGGAAGGAGGCTGAGAGTCGGGTAGAGCGACTTTGTGTGAAAGCTGAGGAAGCAGCAGAGAGAGTGATGGGGAAACTGAAGATGTTGGGCGTCAGCAGTTTTGGTGGCAGATCGCTGCTGATCTTTGGCCTCCTCCAGACATCCAGACACAAGTCTGACAGCACAGCCACTTCCCAGAATGAAACGCTGGATAAAACACATCTCTGCCTCTTAGATAACCGTCCACAGCTGTGTAACCCGCTTCCTTACTCAGAAAACATACATCAGCAATAATGTGAAGAGTCCGGACTGCTGAGATAAAACAAACAGAAACTTTCTGTCTTCCACAGTTCGGTCCTGTTTAAAGAATGGATTGATTTTATTGCATCTGTTATAATCTGTCCTTCTTTAGGGTGATGAACTTTAAATGGTTTAGAAACAGACCTGCAGCCTTTCCCAGACTGATGCTGCAGCCGTTGCTTCTTTAAGGTCATTGCTGATGTCTTTCTGAATCGACACTGATTTAATTACCTCACCTGTATCCTCTGGAGGATGAAAGCTGGAATTAAGTTTTAAATAAAGACTGAATCGAGTTCATATTCAACCACGTTTGTAGTTTTTCCAACAAACACATTCTGTGTGATGAAAGTGGAGCATCAGGAAGCTGTGTGTAGCTTGTTAGCGGTTAAGCAGCAGATTCCACCAAGTGTAAAAAGCTCTGTCAGCTTCAGCTACATGACGGGACAGACGAGGGCTGACACATTTCAGAGGGAAAAAATCGACTGTTCTCATTATGTAAAGGCTGATTCAGTGGAACGGTTCTGATCTCGCGATGAACTGAAAGTTTGTCGTGCATCAGCTGAAGAGTTTGATCCTGAAGCTGCAGACAAAGCAGACTGTTCTCTATGTAAACAGAAGGAATCTATTCCATATTTCTACAAGCCAAACAGACTCAGATTATCCAAAAACACTATATTTGCTTCTATTTGCATATTTATAATCACAAGTTCTTTCTAAGCAGTTTCTTATGTATTTAGCTGCAGGTTTTTTTAAGTTGTAGAGAATTTAGTCAGAAAACTGCATTTTAAACTCAACCAAAACTCTGAGTCAGAGATGTTTGTTTTTTTTAATCTTTGCTGATAAATGATGCAAAGGGAAGGATCTGGAAGATCTGGCTCTTAGTGACACATTAGAGCTGCTTCATGTTTAGTAAACAGTTCTGGAAAACAGTTTATCCTGTTTATGCTCCAAAGTGTCACGTTTTACCCAGTTCTACTGGTCGGGTATTAAACTGGTTCCGTTTTGGATCCAGTCTCCCTCTGCAGCTTTGTCGGAGCGCGGCTGTGGATGAGTTGGATGATCTGAGCCTGTTTATGTTTACCAGATGTGGGTCGGGTTCAGGACTCCCTAATGGACTCTGTGGTCGTGGCCGTTTAGACTAATCACATCCATCCTCCACAAACATCTCTCCGCTGGGAGACTCGTTTGTTTCAGACAGCATGACGTTAGAGAAACGGGTCGCACCGCCTGTCTTAGTCAGAGCGACAGATGGAAGTCTATATTTTTGTACTGATAGTTGGACGGTCAGAGAGAAGTAGCTCCTTTGAAGTTTATCTTTTTGTCAATCCTCTCCTGGTCTGCTGCTTGTAATACTAAGTGGAACAAATTTTCCAGCTGCCTGTGGGTCTATTTGACCAGAATAAAATCCTGATATTTTCAGTTTCCAAAGGTTCTGCTGGGCTTTCTTCCTCTCCTGATGAGACGAAGGTTTATGTAACTCCTGTGTTTGATCATCACAGCTCTGATCAGGTGCTGCTAACATCTGGGTAGCTGATCTCCATCAGGTTCTGATCTGATACCTGCTACAGCATGTCTTATTTCAGCGCCCTGACCTTTCTGGTCCACGCCGGTGGAGCCTCTGGGACGTTTCCTCTGGGAGCCTCTGTGTTTTATTCAGCCTGGCTGTGATTACACCAAACAGCGGAGAAAATCCAATTGTCCTGCTCTTATCAGTCGGTGTGGATTCGCTCCTCCTGGTTCTACCAGCTGTTATCTGGTTCCTCTTTGAACCCAGACAGCTGTAATGTCTGTGGCGCCTGGAAGCTCTTATTCTCCCTCCTCCGAGGCTGCTTCCTCAGGCTGAAGCTGCTAAAGCACGACGCCTCGCAGGTCAGGTTCACATCCGTTTCTCCAGAACCTCTCTGTGTTCAGACCATCTGAACCGAAGTGGATTTTATCTGTAACCGGAGATGTGGAGGTCTGAGTTGTTTTATGATGAAATCGAATCCATTTCTGCTCCAGAAACCCTGAAACTTTAGACCCTGATGTAGCCGAGCAACGTCCGTGTCCTTTTAGTGTCTCAATGGGTTTGGGAATATTTGTCCTGAAATGGGTTTTTGTCCACCTCAGACAATCCCAAAGAATTGGTCCAACATGTCTGCCCTTTCATCCAAATCCATCCTAACCCTGCGGGTCGTCTGTCCCAGCCAGGTAATCAATCAATCCAGCACAAAACGCTGGATCACAAGATGATTCAGCAGCAGGGGGCAATCTATGTTCTTATGTCTCAGAGGCCATAAGGCAGGCCTGCCCAAAGCCGGTCCTGGAGTGCTGCTGTTCTGCAGGGTTTAGAGGTTTTCCTGCTTCATCACGCCTGATTTCCATTGATAGCTGATTGACAGGCCTTTCCTGAACTGCAGTCATCAGAATCAGCTGTGCTGAAGCCCAGAAACATAGAAAACCTGCAGGACGGTGGCCCCTGAGGACCGACTTTGGACATGCCTGCCATAAGATGTTCCAGGAGGCCAGAGAAGGTTTTTGGCTCTGGAGCAACTTGTACGCGGGTTTGGATAAAGGTTGGATTGTGATGCTGAAACGATGTTGTTTCTCCTTTAAATGTAGAGGAGCGGCTCTGCTTTGCTCTCCTCCTACTGGACCTCCAAAGGAAGCTTATTTTATCCGCCTGCATCCAGAGCCATCAGCATGTCGGACTGTTGAGATTCCATCTTTAGTTCCTCTTCACCACAGAACATTGGTTCCTGGTCCTGGTGACCCAGTGTCCTGCAGGTTCTGGGTGTTTCCCTGCTCCAGCCTCCTGGTTTAATGAACAGGAAGCTGCAGTATGATGCTAAAGAAACAATGTACATTTTTACATGATCTCTGCTTGCTACCATTTCATTATCATTTCTGTTTATTTTAAAAGGCTTTCATAAAATCCAGGTCAGGAACCAGAACCGGTGTTATAAGAGACCCAAGCATCCTCTCATTACTGTGTTGGATGAATTGTGTCTGCAGATGGAGAGAATCTGCTCAGTGGGAACTTAAAGCCAGAAGAGACTGGAACAGGTTCGGTTTGATGATAGTGATGATCGTCTCTGAGGAGTTGGACGTGGTTTATGTTTGCACTGATGCATGCTGGGTAATGTTTTACCCACATTACTCGGTTTTATTCCGCTTTGACCTCAGTGGAGGATTTTATGGTGTAATTAACTCATAATGGATGAAGGATGAAGTTCTGCCTCTGGCTCCAAACGCTACAAACCGCACTGAGGTTATGTGGGAATAAATGAACTCATTGTACGTACAGGCTGTTACCTCCACACACAGAGAGGCATTCAAACTAATTCAATGTTTCTCTGCTGGATTTGATGGGAACGTTTCTGTTGGGATGTCCAACCCTGATAAGTACGGATGGTCGAGGTTTTAATTAATCCTGTTTGGTTTTAATGCATATCCTCCATTTTTCTTTCCTCTCAACCATTTAGTGCATTTTCACTCATCTTATATCCAGTTTTTGAGGTATTAAAGCCTGTGTCTCCGGAGGCTGTGGCTGGTTTCTAATCCACAGCTGTTTTTACTGATGATGGTCAATTAGTCTCCTTAATTTGTTTTCATAGTTTAGTTTCTGTGGTGGTGTTTATTCAGTTGTAGCTTTTTTTGGGGGCGGGGGGGTAATTTTTAATTACATTTTTTATTATTCACCCTAAAGGTCCAGCAGATTTCAGTCTAAAGTAATCTTTTAGATCTACCAACATGCTTCATCTCTAAAGGAACTAATGTTTTGAAACCTTCATGGTTCTGATTTAAATCTCATCAATCTGTGGAGGCCGCATTAGGCAGCACTCTGTGAGTTTTGACACAAGTATTACGTTCATTTGTGAAATGATGAATTATTTTTAGCTCAATATTCAAAGCTTGGTGGGTATGGATGTTCTGTGCAGGCTGCTCTTCTGGTATCTGTCTAACTTTAGAGGGTTGGATATGATGTTTACCTGATTGGATGTATCTTGGGTTCTTTGACTTAGCATTTATTCTTTGGGGTGAATGTTTCTTTTGTCTTTGCAATAACTCCATGACTATCAGATTCCCAAACAGAGACTGTCATTTTTCAATAGTGAGAAATTTGGGGTTTTCATCCTGCTAAATATAACGAGACTAAAATTTAATGCCTCTGCAATTTTAAAATTGCATTTATTAAATTGCACTTATATTGCAAATGCTATTAATTTCTCAGCCCTATCCCCTTATCTTAAAAGACTTTGTGGTTGAATGTAAGAACAGACAGAGAGTGTGTTATTTGTTTTTTAACCCAGTTATTTTTATATCTGCAGATGTGGTTTGATGTTACTTTAATTTCTGATTGAAAATATTTTACATTCTGTCATTTTAAACCTTTTTGTTACAGTTTTCTCTCATTAAAGACTCTGTCGGGCTTTAAAAAGGTAGAAAGCTTCACTTTTAATCGTGGAGTCTCAAAATGTTTTGATGTAGCTGAGAACATCTACTTTTAAAGCTGCTTCGTTTTGTCTGGGTCAGTCCTGAATGCTTATGCTTGCAGCTGTCGGCTGGTTATCCAGATCCTTGGATCGATGGGTCCAGTTGGAAGAGCCGGACCCTGAGGAGGATGCTCTTACTGGGATGGGAAACCGGATCGGGCCTGTGTAAAGGGAAACCCCCCTTTCTCCAATCCCACAATCCCTTTTTATTCCCCACTGCGGCGACTAAACTGCCAACCTCTGCAGGGCTCTGATCCTGCACATGTGTGTGTATCTGTAAAGGTGGTGGGGGGGGGTCCACATGGTGTGTGGGTGGAGTTACCTCCCGGCAGGAGAATCATTAGGATCTGTAATTTCAGTCACACCTGAATCTGCCGTGTTGGTGATTTTCATCACTTTGCTTCCAGTAAAAACAGGCTGACATTCATCCTGATTAATGGGATCAATCAGAGACGTTTCATGTAGTTTTCCTGTTTGATGGAAGCTGTTGTTCTGTCCGTTTTAAAACAAGTTAAACCACATTTGAACAAATAATTTTCAGTTTTTTTGTGAATATTGAAAACATTCATTATTTCTCCTCTTTGTTTTCATTTGATCTGGTCTTTCTAGATGATCTCTTCGTGTTTGTATCTGTGGTTTGGCCTTTCCAGCACCCTTGCATCCGGTGGTGGTGTTTGTGTGGCGGTTTGGGCCCCGCCTGCATGGAGGCCTTAAGGCCATCTTTGGCCTAAGTGGACTAAGCTGGGCTCTGTCCTCTGGCCCTTCCTGTCTCGCCAGGCGACGGCAGCGTGTCCTCCGTCCATTGATGTGTTTTTCTGCTGTTCTTACTCTTACAGCTCTTTACCTGCAGGTGAGAAACTCAAACCATCGAATGCAAACAGTAATATTAAAGCACGGATGTTCTGAACTTCTGGCATTAAAAGAAAATTCAATTCAAAAGTGTTGAACAGACATAAAAGCTGCAAAGAAGGAACAACATTTAGATATAAAAGCAGCAGGAAACTCCAGCTGTAAATATATACGATCCTCCTCCATCACATTAATGCTCCCTGCTAAGGAGAACCTCAAACAGCTTTATGTTTTTATACCCAGGAAAACTTCTTCCTGTTGGTGTATTTGGGGTTTCAGTCTGCTGGGCCTTTCCATTGAGGCGGATGTTTTTTGGTAAACTGTCCGCCGGCTGCAGAGGCTGAGTCACAGAGCTGCAGCTGATTTAACTCTCTCTGTTTACATCCTCGCCACAAATCAGCTGTCAGCTTTTAAAACACCAGAACCAGCAGGACAGAGAGGACAGGTTTGGACCAATATCAGCAAATTATTTATTGGAGCTGCTGCTACTGTAGACAGATTACCATATTTATTGCTAATAACTCAACTTAATGATGCTCATTTATTTGTCTGCAGAAACTAAACGGCAGCAGTTTGAGGTCTGAACTTGAACCGAGTCGTTATGGTTAGTTGGAGATAAAACTTGGAAGGTTTGTTCCAGCGCCACCGTTTCATGTTTAATATCAACCTGATTCATGTTTGGCTCTGCTCAGGTCTGTTCAGGTCAGGCGACCCAGCAGTAAAAACCAAACGTATTACCTCATTAAAGTCGGTCTGGTGTAGCTCTGGATTAGATCATCGCCCTGTTTGAACGTCTGAGTCACGTCTGTGCAGACGGTGACGGGAACCTTTCTGATTTTGCAGCCGTTGGACGTGGTTTGATCCAATCAGGATCACCGCGGCCTTGATGAGCTGCTGGAAGGAAGGAAGCTGGCTTTGTTTGTGTGGGAGCCTCTGATACAGTCTGTGTGCTAACAATGAATTTGCACTTAATTATGTGGTGCAGCTGTTTTCTCCTATTGCACGGCTTGTGTGTGTTGGTGCACATTAGTGGAGTAATTTCCCAGTTATGAGGGGAGGTGTGTGGGTGGATTGGGGGGGGGGTCTGTTTCTGCTGCTGGTAAACACACTAACATCCTTCTAACAAACACAAAAATACACAGACTAAGCTGGATTTTTGTGATACAGCTCTGCCGGTTGATGTGTTGCATTAATGCTTTGATGAGCTGTGTTCAGGTATTTGTGTTAATCAGCTCTAGTAACCAAACAAGGTATTTATCAGCCGTTATTGATGGTACTAAATACCTAAACCAGTGTTTTCTTTTTGCCTTTAAGGCAGATATGTTTTCTCATTTTATTTGAAAGCTTCCTCCTGGTTTGCTTTCCCCCCATAATTGATCTGATTTGTTTCCATAGCAGCAGATCTGAGGCCTGAAATTGAAAATTGCGCTCAGGTAATGTTTATTGTCTCCTGGTCGAAGAAATGGGACGGATTTCTGTCAACACACAAGCAGAAGCTCTCAGTTCCCAGTTAAAGAACCGACCTGTGGACACACAGAACGACTCTAGAACATCCTTATCAGAGTAGCAGAGGACATCTGATCCAAATGTGGTGATATTTCTCTGATAGTCCTGATGGACATTTCATGATTAAAGATTCAGTCCCATGACTTTATTGAAAATAATAAACACTGAAGAACCTTCCTGTGACATTATATGGAACCTTTGATACCAATATGAGTCAGACTGGACCTATTATAAAAAAATAAACAACAACAAATGATTAAACCTGAGCTGGATTATTCTACAGTTTCAGAGACTATTAATGACTTTATTTAATACAATGAAATTACTTGCTGCTTTAACTTTGTTTACATTTAACATATTATCTTAGTTAAATGACATGTTCATAAAAATACATGAGTACAAAGGATTTTATTTCCTGGGTGCTAAAACAGATTCTGCTGTAAAATATTCTGTTCCAATTGGCCAGTAAGTCGAAAAAGTTGAATTTGGACCCTGGCAGCACCTCTATAGAGTAATGATTTAGACTAAAGAACATCTATTATGTGAATAAACTCCTTCTCCTGGGTTTTGTTTTGATGAACCACAGTATCCAAGTGGGGACTTTAGCAAAGAAACTGAATTACAAATCATTATATTTCTAAATTCTAACTGGAAAGGTTTTCTTTCTACCTCTGTGGGTAAAATCTAGAGATGCAAAATATATCTGCTTTGTTATCATTATCAGTGATTCTTTTTTACGCATCCTTGGGAAAATATTAATGAACTGATATTTATTTCAATGTATTTTCTGTTATTGTTTTAGTAGGGGATCATGTGATGGTCCGGCTTTAATGGTACCGATATATAATATGGTTAAATATAAGTTATTAGCCATAACCTTATATTGATATTAGATATCAGTATCGTCCCAGCTCTTTATCTTGGTGAATCTCTGGTAAAAACACTATAGATGTGTTCTGTGCTGCCCTTTCCTACACATAAAGTCCCTGAATATCAAACATTAATGCTGGACTTCATGTCTGCTGTCCTCTGCTACAGTTTAGTGTTTCTTTAAGCACTTTTTTCCCAGTTTAGTTAGCAGCAGCGACTGTTTGCGGCTGCAGCTTCGGATTGCAGAGCTTAGCCACAGCTAACCCTCCTGCAGCGGACAGAGCACTTAGCTCCACTAAGAACTCTGCTCTCATCATTTATTAATGCTAGATTTAGCACCAGGAACCATTAGTTCTACCCTCTCTGCTCCACACCCCGGACCCTCTTCTTTCTCCGTGCCATAATGGAGCATCACTTCCAATCCCCCGGAGTCCCGTCTTAGGAGGCGTCTGTCTTTATGATGCTGCTTGTTCCCTGAATGTCAACGGTTGAGCCCTGGGTGACTGACAGTGCCGGAGAGCTTGTTTCTTTTTCTCTTTCATTTTTTTCTACAAGTTTTATGCCTTGGAAAAACCCAACAGAGAGACTCTTTCTGTGTGGAGAGGCTTATCTTGTTTTTTCACAGAGGATTTGGAAAGATTGGAGTCAACAGAAGGAGCTTCTATTCTTTGTCTGAGCTTAGAAGGAAAACGGCGACTAATGCAGATTTGTTCTGACATTAACTTCTAGAGAAACGGTACAGAATCAGCTATTTTACCTCTGGAGGTATAGGAACCAACCAAGCAACTGTTCTCTCCCTAAATAATCACTAATATTGGTATTAATGTTAAATTAATGCCTTAATTCATATATTTAAATAAGGTTATGCTAAAATAAAATTCAGATTTTAAACACGGAAAGGTTTTTTTTGTTTGTTTGTTTTCAGTTTTGAAAGAAAAGTAGAGGATCTAAAATGATCTCTTAAACTTCTTGTCTTGGCCCAGTCCCCATAAACCAGAACTGTTGTTAGTGGGTCTTGTTTGTTCCCTCTCATCTGCTCTGACCACTACTTTTCTCTGAGGTCAATCCGTTCTTGGTTGTAGCCGCTCCAAAGTTAATTATCTACATCATACAGTTCCTCTAACTTAATATAATCACAATCTTCTGGTAAAGTATCACAACAATCCTAAATATATTCACAATCTTCTGGTAAAGTATCACAACAATCCTAAATAAATATCTGCTGTCTGTGTTTGGAGTTGGAGCTTCTTGGTGTAAAAATCCATGCTGATGCGTTCAGGTGTCACTATAAACTGGATCGTTTTAACAGCCGAAAGCTTGAATATAAATGCTGATTAGATGGATTTCTGTGGCTTTTCTGACTCCAGCGCCTCATTATACTTTCACCGATGTGTGTCTTGGCAACAGTTTAAAGACCAGGGGCTTATTGAGGCCATTGGACTTTTTCTGGGAAAGATTAAAAAACTATAATTACTTTAATTACTCCTCAGCTTCCAAAAGAGAAGGTGAAGATCACTTTTTAAACTTGTCAGCTCTACTATACCAACATAATTTATATTTAAGGTTATCTATAATGTTGTCAAAATACCTTTTGTTCAACTTCTTTAGGAGTCATTTCATTTATAATCTCTGAATAACAAAGAACAAAGCTGACAAATCTGGAGCTGATGATTCATTTTTTGACTGGAGATTATCAGCTTTAGGGAACTCTGTGTCTTTCTAACAGGGAAGGTTTGTCGTTGGCTTCAAAGGGCAGAGGCTCAGAAGGTGGTCTGATATTATAGCAGGATAATAAGTGGATCAGCAGATGCAGAGACGGTACATCCGGTAATATTCCCCACAAACTGTAACCAAATCAGTTGCATAGATTGAGATCCATACGTGGGGTTTAAAGGACGAGGGGAGGACACGGCTGGAGACCAAGGCACAGATGTTACAGTAGGCGATGCTGATGTGACCAAGTGGCTTTTTCCTCTTTATAAAGGACGGCAGAAACTCTTCAGAGGACTTCATCCATTTATAGTTAAAGTTTCTGTAGACCAAACGTCAGATAAAAGATTCATTCTGAAACAGTCTCTGCCTGTTTTGGAGTTTCTGCAGGATTATAGAAACTGGAACCAGTTTATCTCAGCATCTCTGCAAACGGATCTCCGTACATCCAAATACTGATTCATTAGTGCCGTTTTAAAAAACACTACTTGATGTGATCACCAGCTGCAGTGACTAAAACTAATTTACAGTCTGACTTATTAATGCTTCATATAGATATTAGGATTGTTACTGACATGCTATAGTGGAAAATTTCAGCTGATACTCTGGAACAGTCTGCAAGGTGATAGCAACATAAAATGGGAAGATCAGAAAAAACAAACATTGACTTAACATTGAAACTAGGGCTGCAAATAATGATTAGTTTCCTAATTGATTAATCTGTTGGTTATCAAACGTGTCATACTAAAACTTTTCCACTTGAGAAGTTCTGGGTAGAGCATGTTGACAGACGAAAAAGTTTTTTTTTATCTTAAATGCAAAATAATTATATATATTTTACAATTTCGGTGTAATTACTCATCTAAGTGGGTTTTTCTGTCAGCTAAAGACACATTATAGAGTCTCTATCCTCCAGTTAAAGATTACTAAGGATTACTAAATTAGTTGACGGTTATTTCCTTAATCTGACTAATTGTTTTCAGCCCTAATTGAAACTCCTTCTGATTAAAGCAAATAAAGAATCTCCAGCATGGTGGTCATAATGTTTTGACAGCTTCAGATGGAAATGGTTTTATACTCTGTTTTATTTCCACATATGTGCTCAGAAAGAACCAGTTCATCTGTAGTAGATTCAGAAGCTGCGGTGCTGAGAAACACCAGGACCGGATCAGAACTGGGACCAGACAAAGGTCCGAAGTTATGGAGGAGTTCAAGTTCTGCTGTTTTTGTTTTGTGATTTGACGGAGCAGGAGATGGAGGGGTGGGTCAGAGCTTCATCTGAGGAGGGCAGTAATTGGCTACATTTATCTTAGCGACTTTTTGCAAAAGCAGAACACTTTTATATGTCAGTTGTTTAAGCAACATAGTTATAAAGTATTGCTACTCTTGAGTAAAGTTTTAGTGTTTTCTACCCACCTCTGAAAGTACTGAAAGAGCTGAGCTTAAAGCTGAAGCTCAATGTTTCATCTCTAACTTAATGTTATGAATCATAGCCATAAATACAAAGTTTTTTCTTCCTTTCTGCAGCTGGGGCTGCTGCTCTCTACTGTCAGAAGGCAGCTAAGTTGGTTTGGGAGTTTGATCTGGATGCCTGGAAGCTTTGGAGGTTCCTCTGGTGCATCTAACTGACCCGGATCTGACCGGGGAATGCTGTGGTTTCCCACAGGAGGAGCTGTGAAATGCTGCAGAGCAGAGGGAATGTCTGGATCTTCCTCCTGGACTCATCTCCGCTGCAACCTGATCTCAGATCAGCAAAACATCATGGGTGAATATTTGACAGTCCCTGTTGTCTGACAACCAAATAAATTATCTTGCCATTGGACTACTTTGTATTACTATATTGTTTCCAAATAAAATAATAATCTAATCTCTAAATCCAACCATAAGGATCTTAAGTACATCCTGAGACTTGAAATAATGTCTAACATTTTCCCTCTCATGAAAATAAATCTGATATAAGAGCAAAGTTTCCTTTTAAAAGGGAAGAAAATAAACGTAATTAAAAGAAAACCCATCAGTGAGGGTAATTTGTACCTCTGGACCTCCTTCCTCCTGATGGATCCTGATGTTCGCTACCATGAGAGATGATGGATGAGCAGCTCTGATGAGATGAGGCTGATAACTCCTCCTGCTCTATGAGCCTTAAAGGGATTATTTAAAGCTTAATTAGATCTGGAAAACGTTTTGGGCTCTGGAACGTGCAGATGTTTTTCTTAGTCACATAATGGACCCTGCAGCACAGCATTAAGACTGAATAAAAAGAGGACCACACCCATACAGAGACCTCCAGTGGGACAGGGGATTTGGACGGATAATCTAAATGTTCAGTTTCTTGGCAGTAAAGCGATTCTCTTTACTTTTTAGTTATGAGGTTTAAGTGCTCTAAAACCATCCAGACACTAAATGATGGGGCAGAGTAAGGTGGAATTAAATTTAAAGACCTAATCAACTCGAGGATAAAAAATAATGAAATGCTTTTAAGATGGAATGAAAACAGAAAGGTTAGAGTTTCATTTTTTTTCATGTTTCCTTTTCATCAAGTATAAAATGTCCTACCTAACTGTTATCCTGATACAAAGTGGAAAGTCACTGGGATTATGCAAATGACATGCTAAGAGACCAAGCTAACTACTGTTAGAAACTGTTAGCTATGATTTCATTAAAATCTGATTTGCGAACTCAGATTTTCGTTCTTAGGATTATATCACATTAATACTAATTTCTTTCAGCTTGTTTTATTTTTCTAATAAAAGTGACAAACAGTGGGCAGAGCGGTCACTGATTGTTTGGCTTTCGTCAGTCTGGCCCAGTGCAGCTGTGGCTGAAGGGTCGCCTATCACCATCAGTGTATTCATTTTTGTGTGAATGTTTGAATTTAGCATAAATCGCTTATATAGTCCCCAGCCTGGACAGAGGGATGTACAACTATAGGCTATTTTACTTTTCCTAAAGGATTCTCTGAAATAAAAATTCTTCCACACTAGGACATTCACCAAGGAGTCGATTTATCGGCTAGTCGACTTAGTTAAGCTGAGTCGACTGGCATCTGGTTGTTGTGCGCCTTGGAAAACTCGTCTCTTGTTAGCTTATTCTAAAGGCTCAGCACAACACACACTACAGTTAGCATAAAAGCTGGTTTCACGGATAAAAACTAGACCGTCGCTGCACCAAGATGCATCATGAGTAACTTTTGCCCCCTGTGCGTGCGCGACGATTTAATGTGATGTCGTCCTAGAACGACAAATCAATTCGACTTCGACTTTCACTATTAAATTATCGACTTGAAAAAATCTCAACTCGTTAAGGTCCTATTCCACACACCAATGTGTAAATTAGTGATTAAATTAGACTATAAGTACTGTACCCAAAGATTGTAAGACAGCAGCTTGCCTCACTGTGCTCCAGTTATAAAAACAGCAAAGCGTAACATTCTCTAGCAGTAATGCTACTGAAGGTTTTCTCCGGGACAGAGAGAACAGAGGCCTTCTTCCTTTCAACCTGATGAAACTGCAGACTATGTGTTCAGTGATGTGGTGCGAAGAAGCAGAGCCAGCTGACATTTTCCAGCCGGCCCCGGCTTCTGAATTATTGATCACAGGCTTCACATCTCTGTCTGTGTTTGTCCTGCTCATACGCTCCATCGGTTGTCCACCCAGCTGCTCCTGCAGCCCGCCAATCATCCTCTGCTCTCCTTTTATGTGGATCTACAGAAATACCAACTTCAGAGTCCTCCAGTTTCAAATCATATGTACTATTTGGATTTAAGGGTGAAGTTGTTTTCTGTAACTTTGCTTCAATTGAAGACCTACTTTGGTGTTCTCGAGAACCAGTGTTTGAACTATATTCTCAGGTTGTGGTCGGCTCTCTGCTGCTTTATCAGCTTCTCCTCAGCCACCCTCAGCTCCCTGCCACCAGCTGTCGGTTATTTCTGCTTCTCCATTCCTTTCTCCTCTCCTCTCAGCCTTTTATTTTTGCCTCTCGCCCCACTTTTGTTTGTTTATTCTCTTCCAGAGCTGCCACCTAACCCACATCTACTGCTGGCAGCTTTTTACCAACTGTAAAAAAAAAAAATCTTTATTTATTTGTGCTTTAGGCTGAGTTTGCTTGCTACAGAAAAGATATTTGACAGACTTTAAAGAAAGTTCAGCATTTTTTTTTTTAAACTTCGTTAATGATGGAGACCTCATAGGCATAAACATAATTACTAACAGAGCACGTTTTCCACAAGAATTTGCTTCCAGGATGTTTGATTTAGTTCGTCATCATTATCATTAATTAATTTCTGATTTTTTTTAGATTCTCTTGGAAAAAAACATTTCACCAAGAGTACATTTAATGATTTTTAACCATGTTTTAGCCTAACAAACAGAACGCTAATGACTCAGCATGACTCAAAATGTAAAACTCTTCAGGATCATTCATCTTTACAGCAAGGATGGGAAGCAGCTTTGTCAAGGTCGTGGTCAGAATTCATAAATTTACCGATAATTTTTGCCTCAACTTCTCTGGACCCCAAAGGTTGAACTAAAGAGTGCCCCAGCATAAAAAGAAAAGCTTAGATATTGCTTTAGATTCTGTTCCTTTCCTCAGATGGATGAAGAACTTACCCTGCAACCAAGGTGAATTGTCGCAAGATTTGCGGAGTCAGAAAAATACACTAAAATAGATCTTGGCAGAAGCCAGCTAATGCGTTAGCCTCGATACAGAAATATTTCGGACCAACGAAATGCAGTGATGTGTATAACGTCAACACATCACGAAGAAGGCTGAAGCAAAACAATCATGGCTGCACTGATTTTACCTGGAATACCCTCTATTCCTTTTGGAAAAACAAGCAAAAGGACAAGACTTTTGCCTTTGTGGATGGGAAGATGTTAGCTGGTTCCTTGATTTTGATTTATGAGTTAACTCTGGTAGTTGTGAAACAAATTGAGAATGTGATGCGTGTGGCTGCTAGTGCTGCTGTGATTGGCTAAAGCTTAACATGGGAGGTACGTGCCACCATGTGTGCCTCTTGATTTACCCAATCAGCTTTAGGAATTTTACTGAATGTTCCTTCCATTTGCAAACACTTTTTACAGGAGGCTACTAGATGGATACTTGCAGTTCAGTTTGAACTCTTCAAGAAACACAAGAAATGTATCTTGAAAAGCTACAAACCTCCTTTAAGTACGCTCTGTCACCTTGACAGGGGGGAGGTCAGGGCACCCTTGTCATGGTTTCAGAGTGCTTTTAGTCAGCAGGGAAAATGTCATATCTTAATTCATTTTATAACATATTCACAATGGACTTTCGACAGCAGTCTGCTGTCAGTGGAGGTCCAATAGCGTCCTGATAGGCCTGCGATCACAAGAAGATACCGTCTATAAGCAGAAGGTAAGGCGTTATCCAACTTGTTGATCTGTACATGAGCAGAATGCAGCTATTCTGAGAAAAGACTGCAGGAAGAAGGACGGGACATTTAGACATACTGATGGTAGACGTCAGACGGGAGACTCGTCCAGGCTTGGAAAACTGAGACCCTGTCCTCAAGTTATGGTTAGTTATGGTTCATTTCCCTGTAATTGTTTTTTTGTGGTTGTAAATGTTTGTTAACTGAATTTTTCGAGGTATAACGGTATAATACTTCTGGACTGCTTTGAGTCTGACGCTGAAGCTGTCAGTAACCACTGCTGCCACCTTCTGGTTTAGGAAGGAACTGATTGCTCCACCAAATATTAAAACAAAACCTTTATAAAGGTGCTTTATTCTGGATCATCACTAAAATTGAACGGATCGGCAAGAGACGCTCCTCCGGTAAAATGTTCATTAAAATCTATTCATAACTTCTTTAAGTAATCCAGCTTACAGACAAACAAACAAAACTAAAATCATAACCTTGTTGGCAGAGGTAAGAGTACCAAGTCAATCCTCAGTGATTGTATTTTTATTTTCCTTCTCCCAGAGCTGAACGCCTGTGTAAGCCTGATAAGGCCATCTCCATCCCCAGCAACCTTTGCTGCCCTGCTGTTTCACCATCCGTCCTGCTGTCAGCTGATGTGACTCATTTCACCCTAAAACTGGTGATGTTTGTTCTGCAGAGCGATCGAACCACTTTGTTGCTGTAAACAGTAAAAGTGAAGAATCGGCATCGGGCTCAAACAATAAACAGAACCTGTGACCCGATGTTTTCCCCTCATGTTTTCCCTTGTAACCGGTTTGCTGATTGCTTCAACGCCTGCCTATATTTAGCCGGTCGGTGGGTGTGAAGGCTCAGATGGAGATGTGTGTGTTTGTCTGTAATGAGTGTGTTTTGTGCTTCGGCAACAACACAATGACAGCCGTGTTTAACAAAGAGTCTCAGTTACTAGGCAACCCTAGTTAAATACACTGGGTGGCGTGTGCTGCAGCAGGTTGGAGTGCTGCAGAGGATCACTTTAAATCCTTACAGCAGATCCTCACAATCCAGATCTGTACACAACTTTGTTCCACACTCATATTGTCCTAATATCTATTCGTCAAGTTGGGATTTAATTACCCAGCATGACTTTGCAGATTGGCCTCAGAGGGACTTCATCTCAGAAAACACCACCTGTTCTCATAGGAAAACTCCTCAAGTACAATGAAGCAGGAAGTCAGAGAAGGAAACTCAAAATAAAGCATTTAAAGATCTGAATGATGAAATTATCCTTTAATATTATGCTATGAGACTTATGCTATGAAACGTCCTGAGTCATACAGACCAGCAAAAACTGAAAACAGCAAAATCAAAACAAAAAAGGCAGCAGTGAGAGGAGGAAGCTAACATTTGTAGCAGCCTGAGCTGCTATCACACATTTAGCCAATCAGATTTTACCGTAATACTTAAAGCTGTTAAAGCACGGAGATTTAGCAAACACGTAGATTTGCTGTGTTTTGACCAAGCTTCCACTGGTGGACAGATCTGACCTCTAAATGCTTTGGTTTACAAAGAAAATCAACTTCAATCGATGGGTGGCTTGTTACCAGGCAAACTTAACGAATCCTGGAGAGATAATCAATCGTTTGGTTTAGCTGTGTTTGAGCAGGGAAGTACCCAACTGTTGTAGGCCACTGTGTCTTTAGGACTGGAGTTGGAGGACCTCTGAACTAAACCTTTGATTATCCATGAACCTTTTATAGAGTTTTTATGTGGAGAAAATCTAATCTAAGACCTTTGTTTGCAACATATCGGAATTAGACTGATTTAACCAGAGTTTTCAGTGTAATGTCCTTGTTGTTGTCTGAAATATGTGACATAATGACATTTTATTCATTCTTTCATTTTTAGAAGCTTTTTCAGTGAAACTCATCGTCGACCATGAAATCAAAGCTCGGTCCGTGAGATTTCTTTTTCCTTTCAAGCTTTACTACGACTCCACTATGATGCATCCCTTTTCTCTCTCCTATCTGGTGTCCCTCTGAGTTAACGTTGTCCCTCGATGACCTGCAGAGGTCAGTGGCAGCATTTCAAGTCGATCTTTGACCCTGAAAACCTTCCAGATTTTCTCTGCACTGCGGCTGAAGCCCTGCTGAGTAATTAGTTGGAAGCCAACAACCTTGGTTAATTAAAAGCAGCTCAAAAAGTCTCTGCCCACAACTTTACAGAGCTAATGTGTCGTCAGAACGGGGTGAAAATGGCTCTGAGCTGGACTTTGATCATCATCTAAATATTGACTAGTCAGAGTTTTACTCTCCACTGTCACTGATTTACATATTAAAGATCCAGGGGACCCATTAATGGCCTGATTCCAGTTGAAAAAGATCTAATTGTTTTATAGTAAAGCAGGTAGTGAGTGAGATGTTAGAAAAGTGTCTGAAAGTCACCGTGAGAAACAGAGCCGACTTTGAAAGGGAAAAGGAGTAAAGGATTTCCAGGAGAACAGGACTTCTGGCGAGGAGACGAGGAACTCTGAGCCAGCAGAAGGATCTCTGGATTAATTAGCCCCGGGCCTCGGGCCGTATCAGAGCCAGAGCTGCTGGTTCTGGAGCTTAGCAGTTTGATCCAAATATTGAGCTGGTTTTGGCTACTTTATCTGCCCACTCACATGCTTGTAGAGTAAAACTGGCTTTTTAACAAAAGCACTAAAAAGCTGTGGAAGGATCGAACAAAGGGAAAATAAACCAGCTGTTTACCTAAAGTAAAACTCAGCATTAAATGTAGCATTGTGGTTTTCCAAAACACATTTTTAAGGTTTTTAAAGCTCTGTTTTCTGGACTTTTATTTTATTTTTTATCTAATCTTTATAAAGTATTTTTCCTTTTTGTTTGACAAGTCATAAAATGACACAGAAGGGCTTTTAAACAGCTTTTTTTTTAGTTTTTTTTTCTTTTAGTTTCATCTATAGTATTCATGCACAGAGTTTCAGATCCTGTTGATACAAAATTGGCTTCTTGTTTTTCTGCATCACTTTCTTTGGTTTCAAAAATGCACAAATTAATATTTTTACCAGATTTATGTCTGAACATTACCTTTTTCAGGTTCATATTTACTAAAGATGCAGCATTAAGTATTTTTTTCAGCTTATTTTGTCTGTTGGTCTCCAGCTTCAGGCAGATCAGATTCTTCTGTTAGAAAACAGGAGCTCCCTCAGACACTAACTTTGGTTTCCCACCTCCATATCTCTGTGTCTCTCTCCCCTCCTGCCTCGTCTCAGAGCTGCCTGCCAGCTCCTTGTCAGCTGGACGCGGGGTGTCTCTGGAGAACTTGGACCAGCTCAGCATGTCGCATCGAGAACTGTGGAAGCACTTTTCCTGGATGCAAGGAAAAGCAGCAGAAGCTGCCGGTGGCGTCACGCTGACTGTCCCTCTGAGGCGTCAAGCTGCCAAAATAATGAGTGTTTTTTATCCCAAACTTTCCTGGAATCTCTGCTTTAAATAGCTGACAAAATAAGAGTCGATAAAATAAACCTCAAAACAAACCAGGATGAGACATGAAACATTTATCTGCAGACATTTGGGCTATAAAACAACAATACTATTCAACAACAACAATATTCTTGCTTATATGTTTTATATGAATCCACAGATAACACTTCATTTTTCAGAGTTGTGTGAAAGCTTCACTCAGCAGTGAGTGCTATTAGGTGATTACTGTTTACAGGCACATCTTCATCATCTTCTATAATGTTTTGATCTGCAGCTGTTTTTTCTCTACAGATCCGAGACAAAAAATCTTTATAGGGATTTAATTGAAGTTATTTTGTCATTAAACCTCCTACAAATATACAAATCAAAAAATAGCAAATGTCTTTTTTTTGCTTCTTATATTCAACATGTTGTTTTGATTTAGGAGCATCGTCATCAGAAGAGTTGATCATTCAGTGCGTTTACTGTAAAATGACCTGGTGATTTGGACCCAGCAGTTTTATTTCAGTGTTTGTCTGTGCAGGTTAAGCTTGTTCAGCCAAATGAAGTCAACATCTTTTTTTATCTAAATTGATCTGTTGATAGTCCTTTTTTAAGGTTTTGCTTGTTTAATGCATTCTGACAAATTTCTTCCAGTTGATTCCAGTTTCTTCTATAGTTTTATGCCTAAAATAGTCATCTGCCAGCTTTCACTCTGTATCCTGAATGAATGTCTGAAATCCTGAGCACAAGCAAGATGTTTTATTTGGGGTCCATAAAAGCTTGCTTCTCCAGAGTCCATTGCTGCAGGACTGTACTGTAACCTTTGTGTGAAGTAGTTCTTCCTCTGTGTGCTAGCGACAACTATCTCTTCCATTCTGTGTAAAATCCTCTCTAAGCATCCTACCACCACCTAATGGGCTGGAAGCAAAACAATGTGTTTCTTACTCCTGTTAAATGTAATGTGATCAACATTTAGGGTCTCTGCAATTTGAAAATAACTTTTTGTTAAATTGGAACTATATTTTAAATGTAATTAATTGCCCGGTCTGTGGGAGAACAGATGCATGCATCTCAGAGTTACAGGATAGTAGCTCTTCAGGAGCGGTGCAGGCCTCCTCCAGACGCTGCCAGTGACCTCAGCATTAAGAAAGCCTGTCCTGTCTGCTGCTCTCGCCTTCAGACAGACAGTTTCTGGGTCAGACTCAAACAAAGCAGCGTTCTGCTAGATCATCTCTCATGAAATGTGATGTGCATCCATCTGGAGAAAAACATCACATTTGATGCAAAACTGAATTCCTATCTGAAAAACAACGTCTGCAGAAGAAAATTTCATCCATCCATTGTCTTTATACCCTTATCCCTAATGGAGTGTTGCTGGTGCCTATTTCCAGCTGCGTTTCAGGCGATAGGCGGGGTCCACCCTGGACAGGTCGCCAGTCTGTCGCAGGGCAACATAGAGACACACAGGACAAACAACCATGCACACACACACTCACACCTAGGGAGACCAATTGACCTAACAGTCATGTTTTTGGACTGTGGGAGGAAGCCGGAGAACCCAGAGAGAACCCACGCATGCACGGGGAGAACATGCAAACTCCATGCAGAAAGACCGGGAATTGAACCCAGGACCTTCTTGCTGCAAGGCAACAGCTCTACCAGCTGCACCACTGTGTAGCCAAGAAGAAAATTTTCTAAAATGAAATAAAGATCTGGAAAACAGACGCTCACCTATCAGCTGAAGTGTTTGAATAGAAAAACTTGATACATAACTGCTATCAAAGAGTAAAAGAACTGTTTTAAATCTGAAAGTTTATGAGACCCACCAGATATTAAAAGACTGAATCATTTGTTGAAACCATGACACCCATCTGCTGTTTGAATGGTGAGAGATATCAGTCATTTATTAAAAGAGTAATAATAATAATAATAACAGAATACTGATGATGATTGTTCCCGGGGGTCTCAACCCAACAAAGTATCTACTGTGGGTCTGAAACCCTTTTAATGGAGGAGCCTCCTCAGGTGGAGTGAAGGCAGCTGTCTGTGAGGCAGAGCAGTCAGTGGGAGCAAATAATGAAGCAAAGTGGGTTAAAATCCCCCAAAGAGGCGCCACCTGACAGGGTATGAGGTCTATGATCTCTGCACCAAGACCAGAGACTCCAACCTGGAGATCCTACCAACAGCATCAGCCGAAGGCGATCAATTCAGGTGACAGGAAGTCAATTTAACAAGCTCCACTGCTAAGACCTCCGTCTGCCCCGCTGCGGCTCATTTAAGACTGAAATAATGATCCAGTATCGCTGTGTGTAGAAAAACTAGAAGTTG
Source organism: Jordanella pulchra (assembly GCA_034780135.1). Taxonomy (NCBI): domain Eukaryota; kingdom Metazoa; phylum Chordata; class Actinopteri; order Cyprinodontiformes; family Cyprinodontidae; genus Jordanella; species Jordanella pulchra. The sequence continues at coordinate 2,615 of JAUZNJ010074589.1, read as the reverse complement.
GATCTCTGGGCCATAATGAGAAACACTGCTGTAGCCTCCACTGTACTGCAGATGCAATAATGTCAGCTTACAGTGTGAAATACAGCCTGCAGCAGGAGGCAGGAGAACAGCAGCACCTTAAATAGTTCCATGATTCAGTCTCTGACAGGTTTAAAAGCTTTCCGATGTGACGACGAGTTCCAGGCTGCTTAGAGTGAACGTTCAGTCTGACCCGGGAACAGAAACGCAGCGCTGCTGAGAGGTTTCTGTTCCTGCAGGTACAGATTGTCTGCAGCCAGAAAACAAGACAGGAGCAGCTCTGAGGATCCAGGCATTCATGAAGGAACCGAGGGAGAACAATCCTGGAAGAACTTCTGAAGGTGAAAAAAACCCAAACTGCATTTGTTATTTAAAGCAGTTTTCCATTCTATTAGGCCACAGTATGGCATATTATGCACCTCCACAATTAATAAATGACATTTTTATTCGCTGATGACGGAAATGAGGGTCACTACACCTGCAGCTGACATGTTTGTATTAAATGGACTGTGGTTAAATTTGTTGTTCTTCAAAAGAAAGAACAGTCAGAGATCAAGCTACTTTTGAAATAATGCTGCTCAGCTCTCAGTCAGCAGAACCTTGATCTGCGAACCTTTAATCAGGTGTTCATTCACAGAAGTGTGGGACCTTGTACCCTTATATGGAACAATCGGGATAATGCACATTTCTCGGAACGCGTGCTCTCCTACGCACTCCTAGAAGTCTGCCTGGATAATTTAGGATCATTTACTGAAGTTAAACATTTTTTGTTGAATCTGACAGCTTTCGTTCGTAAAAGCCCAGGGTAGGAGAAAAAGTACGAGAAATTTATGCCAAGAATCCGAAAATGTTGTTGCATAAGTAACAATGATTGGATGCAATCAACTGATTTTCCTTGAAAGAAACTTTCAACTAATCGGGCTGTGTTATCTCTGTAAACAGCCTTCAGATAACATGTGTTTTGAACTGGTGCTATATAGAAAAACTGAATTGAATTGAATGTGGCTCCAGAGCAGCAAGGGGGTCTTTGGACCTTTCCCAGTGGAAATCAGTCCAATCAAAACCACCAACATAAACTGTTTGCTGCAGCTCTCAGTCCATGAGTTTCACCTTCAGGATGGATGGAGTGTGTTTTCCTGTCCTCTTTAAGCGTTTTCATGTTGTTGCCATGTTTGCCAGTGGAGGAATATAAGCTTTTCCTCCGCCCAGGTCAGCTGAGACTTCAGCATCCAGATATAGAAGCTGTAAACCTTGAGGTCTGGAAGGCCTGACAACCGTAGCCTCCATCAGCCACGCTTCCTTGGAGGATTCATTATCATAAACCGGTACACAGATTCGGTCAAAAGCTGCTGCCTGTCTGCTTCCAGCTCTCTGATTACCATATTTACTCCCTGCACGGTGAGCAGATCCAAAAATGACTGCATGACGGGAGGGAGGAGGGCTGAAAGGTTTCCCAGTTGCCATGGAAACTAAAATGCCAAACGCAGCAGTGCATCGCTTTGAGGAGAAACGCAAACACATGAGGAATGGAGAGAAGAAAAAAAACAGCCTGATTAGATGTTTGATGCTGCAGACCTGGAACCATGTGTCAGCACAATGGAAACGCAGCAGCGTTTACATGGTGAGGGAGGGTTTAGATGTGATGCAGCAACTTATCAGGCTAAAGGCTGAGTAACAGGTGAGCAGAAAACAGACCAGTGATCCTAGAATGGAGGCGTGATGGTTCAGAAAGAAACATCCAGTGTAAAGATGAGAACTGACGTATTTAAATACAGAACGGGTTAAGCTGATCTCAGCGTGATGTCATCGGCCCTGTAGTTCACGTTGCTGTCGATGTCCTCAGGAACGCCACATGAATCAGTGAGGCCTGATTCTCAGGGTCTTACTTACACGTTAACACGATGGAGAGGAGTTGGTGGCCGTTTCCATGACAACGGGACAAGGACGGCCAAGGTCCCACGTCATTATCCTTCCTCTACCATGTTTCACTGCTGCTTTGAGCTGTTTGTATCTTTCTCTTCTCATGGAGGGAAGAGCTTCTCTTCACTAACTCCCCCAGACAACCATACTTGTTCAGCCTTTTCCTAATTGTCCTTTCATGACCTTTAACCTTTACCACGCTAACTGAGATCTGCAGAGTCTGAGATACAGATTTGGGGGCAGTTTTGGGTGAATTACCTAGACCACCGATCTCTGATGCACTGAAAAAATATAACTCATGCATCATTTGCACTTACCTGAGCATATTTAGTTTTTTTACTTTAATACAACATGAAACAACTGTGTTATTCTAAAGATGCATGAAGTATTTCAACCTTTCTCCCTGTAGATTGATGGAGTTCAGCCTCCTAAACCTTCCCAGATTGGTCTGCAGTTGCTTCGCTAAGATTCTCGCTGATGTCTTTCTGCTTTTCCATCATTAATGGACAGATACCTGCATGTTTCAGAGCTGCTGTCAGAAATTCTTATTTAAAGAACGGCTGGACACCCTGATGATCAGTCCATCAGAATAAATTAGTGATATCTTGATATTTTTTATTATATACGTAATTTTTTGATATTTTTTATTCTCTGTACATACTTAATATCTTTTACAT
>JAUZNJ010074578.1:0-25084 GCA_034780135.1 Jordanella pulchra | reverse complement strand
ATGTATATATATGTCATCTCTACTGGAGTAATGTTTAGAGATTGTTTTAAATAAGCATGTCTCTTGTGTTGATCTGATATCAGATTTTTCACGTATTGTGTGTTTTTGTGTCTGTTCATTTGTATTATGGGATGATAATAGGTAGAGGGAGAGTAGCGGGAAATACCTTGTATTGTCCTTTTAAAAAAGGCTTTGCAGGCCTCACAAGAAGCTACCCCATAGTGATACCCTGAGGCTATATCTCCACAGACCAGGCACAGCCTCTTGGGGAGGGAGTTCAACATGTATTCGCATTTTATGGACGAGTCCTCCATGATGGTACTGGAGCAGTCATCGTAGCGCTTACGGCAGGAGCCGGCGCCTAGCCCGCCGGGGGTGAACATTGGTGGAGAATCCAGACCGTTGGAGTGGCTGTTCATGGTGCTAACATAGCCGCCGCTGGCGTCCGAGTTTCCGCTGGGACTATGGTGGCTGACTGTATCAATGACCGAGGAGGGGCTGGACGGCTCTGTCTTGATGTAGGACCCACAGCTGGACGGTAGATGCCGTTCATCAGCGGCCATTCTATTCAGCAGCCTTTATGAAGAATAAGGCCATGATGCAAGGGTTGATGGGAAAACAAGAAGAAGAGGGTGACAGCTGATTAGCCAAAAGTCCCATAATAATACATTTCATTTTAAATTGGAGTTAAAGATTAACAGCACATATACAAATAATGTTTATTCTGATGAACAAACACATTTCTTGCAAAAAATGTAATAATAAATTAATGCAAAACAATGAATTGATAAATGATGCACAAAATAAAGTTCAAAGAAGTACAAAAACTGTGTTCCCTATGCGACTCTTAGGCTGCAATAGAGAGCAAGACATTTAACATAGAAAAGGAAGACTGACTGGAGTAATTGTTCTAACTGGATTTTTATTCCTTAACTTCAAAATTCTGTCAAATTAGTTAACTTAACTTAACTAAACTTAAAGTTAGCCATTTTCATTCCCAGTGAGATATTAAAAATAAGATCAGAAAAATCACAGAGATTTTAAACGATATTAAAAAGACATGTTAACACAACCTGCCATTCATGCAGGCTGCCAGAAAGCAAAAGAGAGCAAGAATTTAGCTGTGAGCAGCAAGACTGAATTGATTTTGTTAATTTGCTCTGGTTTTTCATGCCTCTCTAGTTCCCAGACTGTACCTGATTTTAAAACCTTTGAGGCCTTTGGAGTTCTAAGAGTAAATAAAAGGATTTTTGTTTTTTTGTTGCTTTTTTCTGGGTAGGGGTTGGTAGAGATGGATTTTTACTGTTTGTAAAGACAACTGTACTGATCACCAATAAAAGATGTTGAATGCAGTTCCAAGTCAACTCAGACTTTTTCACAGCAACAACTCTCTAACACAAACTGTGTAAAGTGAACAATTAATGATCATTCACAGCCAGTGGGCTAGAGGTTTGGATATGTTTTCAAAGGGATTTTTTTCTAATTCATTTTCCGAAAGTTAAAGCTTTATAAAGAAAAAAACAAAAAATGACCTGTTTATCATTAGTGAATGTGCCTTTTGATATTTTTGATTGATTAACTTCTTTGGTTATTGTAATATTTTCTCTTTTAGTCACCATGTCCTTACACCCGAAATAAACCAGCAAACCGATTTTGTAAGTGCTTCATTAGCCACATGCTACAGCAGCTGTTAAGGTCCTTCAGAAAACAAATACACACAACTGCAACACAAATTTCAGCACCATTCTCTGCACAATGAAAAAACACAGACTGAATGAGAGGAAAGGAAAAAAAAAGAGAGGCAGAGGACAGAAATCAAGAGCGCTCAAATAACCAGACACACACACACACACACACACACGCAAGTGCACAAATCAAGATGGGGGCATCGCATCTCAATAGTTTAGAGAGCACAGCGGACCTTCACTTGTCTCCTTGAGTCAGCAGTCAACCAAAAGGAAACATGATGGCAAGATATTGACTTTTTCACTGTCTGTCTAATAACTGTATTTTGGAGTACATGTAATCTAATGCTGCAACGTGTGCCGACTAAAGTGCAGCCTTTTGGCTGTGGCCACAAAATGCACTCTGAGGCTTTCTATGCCTATATAAATGTATTTCAGCCCTGCTCTATAACCTTTAACTTAAAATTGCACAGAGGTAACAGTGGTAGTCGAAGAGGGCGCATCGGTGCAGGACGTCTGCACGCACTTTCTTTAGAGTGAACTTAAGGGGTGAAAAAGGAGGGGAAATGAATTACTCAAGGTATTGGGGATGCTGTGTAGACACACAGTAACCTCTTAGGGTTATGGTGAGGTCAAACACTAACATGCATGCACAGTTTTTGCACTAGGTACCACATGGAGAGTAAGAGCTGGCTTGCACTTGCCTGCATTAGCAAAATTGAGCCTTGCATGGCCTCTTAAAATGCAGATTTGGGTTCAGAAAGAGTGGTAAAAAGACTGTACAAGTTGTGCTTTTACCTCCATTTGAATATTGCCAACCAACAGTAAAGCTATGACAAATCATTTTACCATCTTAACTGGAAGGTGGCATTTTAAACCGGGCTCTACATGTCTCAAAGGTTCCAAAAAAACAAGAAGTGAGATGCATCACTGGTTGGCCGAAGATCCTTCTGTTCTCCCAAGCTGATTTAATTGTAAGGATGGGTGAAGGAGGAGTTCAGGCCCTAGGGGGTCATTGGGTCAACCTTATTTTCTCACCCTGGCTTCCCGGGCCCGTGGAGATGGGGGTCAGTGTGTCAAATTAAATCTCCTTCCTGGGTTTTCTCCTCCCTGCTGTCATGTATATTCATCGGTGCCCACCACTTCTGGAAATTCACAAAGAGGTTAACTGCTAAAATAAATAATAAAAAACGTCCCCTGTTAAATCTGTTGACCTTGTGGTTATAAGCGCTTCTGTCTGAGCAGTCTTGGAGTTTTTCTTCCATGTATTATGTCTTCATTGTATAAAAATGAACAAGAGAAAACAAAATTCAATTTAGCGCAGATGCACAGAGAAATTGTGGGGGTAACTGGAATCACACGATTTTATGCTTGATCAATGACTGAATCCAAAAATGTCAACTTTTCTAATCTATGAATGTAAACTTTAATACCAAGCACTAACAAGTCCCACAATATTATTCTTGGTTTCAGAATTAGTCACTAAGCAATAAAGATATTTACAGTAATGTGAGGATCTTACACAGAGGACAAAGGAAAAAAGAAAGTATTTTCCACAGAGGTGTGTCTGCTTTCAGTTCAGACACCCCCAACAAAGTTCAACATCAGCAAGTATTGTAATGCAGAACCACTCCTCAGCTGTCTTCCTTTTGACAAGCCAAAAGCTATGTCATAAAACATCTTGTCTTTGTTTCAAGTCCAACTCAAAGTATTTTGAAATCAGTTTTTCTATCTCTTAGTTAAGTAGTGGGTCTGCATATAATACAAGAAATGCAATTTGACATGTTATGCCCTCATGACTCATATAAAAAATCTTATAAAACCAGAATTAACTGCAGAATATTGTAACATCAGCTGCTTTCTCTGACACACACTCTTGTGAATCAGGAAAGCTCAATCAACAGAAACGCAACCCTAGGCTCCTCAATAGTTACAATAAATAATTTGAGGATTTGACATATCAAAACAAAAAATAATAATAAAAAGTCATGAAGCTATAATACCTGTGGTGCAGTAAAGGAGTGTTTTAACTTGTATTTTTATCTTTAGTCTATATTGTGCTTTAGATGTTCAATTTAATCTGAAAAAAGGTGTGTTGTTAATGACTATCCTTTGACAAAAACTGTCTTAACTAAGAAAAAACTGGTTAAATATTTCTGAACTGTCTGAATGGTGTATATCTGCCATTAATTTATTTTTTTTTGTTGTTCCTCTAACACTTAATTCACTTTCCAGCCTCATCGCAGTCACAAAGAAGGCAAATTCTTTTGATCTCTTTCTAAAATAGATCTTGCTGCTCTCGATAATGAATGCAGATTGCACCCCTATAAATTAAGGCACACCTCGATGTTCATCTGCTTTATGCTCCATGTTTCAGATGGATATGTGCACCTGCACAACAGGCCACCTGCACTTGGCTTATTAAAGGCTATATATTAAAACGAAGGGGCACAAGATAGCTCCATTTAGCTTTTATTTCACAAATTCAGAGTGAGCTTAACCTCGGTTCAAAGGCCATCCTCAGGGTGACACTTAGCATAATTGCATAAGTGTCTTAACTGTTTCCCCTCCAGCTCAACGTGGTCATTTATAATAAATATGCAGTCTGGAAACCCCTTAACTCATTCTAGTATGACACATTACCACCACCTCTATATGCTTATGTTTTTAACATGCCTGCTTACATTGATTAATGATGCTGAGCGAATACTAACCACTTAAACCAGTTGTATAAATCAAAAAGTCTAAAACACTTCTATAAATATTTCTAATCTCTAGCTGGACAGGACCAATTTAAATCTATAAATACAATTGTATGCGGAAAATGAATTACGAGCATTCAATTACTTGACAGCAGCAATAGTTGGGATAAATAATTCATTATGTGGGGGCAGGTAGTAATTAGCTCATGTGGTGCACACGCAGAACAGGCAGGAAAAGGTTTGCTGAACTATCTGAGACTTGATGCTGTAAAATCTATAGTTCTTTCTTCCTTCCTCAAGCTAAGAGCTTTTTCAGATTCTGCTGCCTGGCTGCCCAAAGAAACAGCTCTGTTCTAAGACACAGTATCTCCCCTCCTGTCTTTTCCTCTCTCTGTTCCTCCTCCTTTTGTTCCCTTTGTACCGATCAAAATTCATGCTGAGTAGAAGGATATGGACTCCGCAAACGCACACTGCGCAGTTTGGTTTTAATCTGATTCCACCTGGTCCTCCTAACAGCATTTCAGGTCCCTAATATCATTCCGCCAGTGCGGCTGCGGCCAGGATTAGCCGGACTAACGATCTGGCAGCTTCTTCTACACTCGCCGCTCCTCAACTTCCAAGAAGAGAGCTGTGGAGCTTGCCTTCTTTTCTCACCTGAGAATGAAATTCCTAACAACGGCATGAACACTCAGGATTTGATAGAGTGAATTTGGAAGTATTCCCACTGCGAGTAATATACTGCAATACTTTTTTCTCCTTGTTCCATGTTTGATCACAAAACTAAACACATGTGCGAGATCCAGCTGAGGGGGTGAATAAATTCTTGTAACATGTCCTGAAAGCCTCTTTTCACACATTTAAGTGCCACATCCTACGAGCTGATCCTTTCTTGTAAGAGTGTGTTTGAGTGTGTGTTTGGTTGGGGGCGTGTGAGGGTGGGGTTGACATCAGCAGGCAAGGCGATGGTGATATCAGATGCCCCAACTGGGGGCAAATCTGTCTTGAGGGCCTCAGGCGATGTTGCCTGATAAGCCATTGGCCCCAGAGTCAGCGCTGGTAGGACGAACTCAATTAGCTCCTGACAGAGCTCCTCTCAGCCCCGCTCTGCCTCCCCACCACAGACAGGCACACAAGCAGCTGCCAGGCTGACCTCTCCCCTAGGGGCCATCGGCACCTTTTAGCGCTCCAACACACACAGGCAGGGAGTCGTTTCTGGCACAGTGGAGACCAAAATCTCTACAGCCTCTGAAAAGAATAAAAATGGACCGATCAAGCTTTCTTTCCCTGGCCGAGACTTCCAATTCTCTTTGAGAACTGAGCTGTTGAATATGATTTTGACCACCTTATCCCTTTTAATATATTTCTAAGGACTGCAGATGACAATTTAGAAAATCATAGTTATTGGATTTTTATGAGGGTCAAAGAAAGTATAGGAAGTTGGTAAAAAAATGAAAGAAAATGTTGGGAGATCTAAATTGGAAAGGGCATGTTAATATATATATATTATTCACAAATATATAATTTGTGAATATCTGATCTCCCTTTCCTCAATAGAAATTCCAAGCATTATTTTTTATTTTGAATAAACTCCCAAAAACAGCAAAAACTGTCATGCATTATGCTTGTTCTTTGAACTGAAAATGGTAAGACGTTTATATTAATGTACCAAACAAAAAGGAAAAAGTCAGATATCAATTTTTTGACTTAGTGATCAATGTTCAAAGTCTATCAAGTATATGATATGATTCCTGACCTCAGAACAATTGTATACATGTAGAAAGGGTTTACTCTACCTCTGACTGCTTGGGTTGTGTTCTAACTAAGAGAAATGCAGTTACGAACCTCATTGAGATTTAAAAAAAACAACCTATATTTTTCTTATTTATGCAGTCTGGATTTTTTGATGTCTGATTTTATGTTAAAGACCATCAGGGGAATTAGAGGCTGAATTACTCCAGGGACAGTCTACATGAAAGTGTGTTCAAATGCATGTTTGGGCTACAAACATGTATAAAAAATGGAAATATTGGGGGAGGTGAGTTTGGTTTAATGGCGCTGGTTAGGTTGGAGGCAAACCCAGCACTCCAGAGGGACCAATCCAATCTATGACGGAGAGGCCTCTAATTTTGGAGTTTCTCATTCATTAGTCCTGCTCTGGCAGATAGATATGACTAAGGGGAGGAGGAGAGATGGACCTGAAAAAGAGGAGGGCCCTCTTTATTAACAGATATGCCAGACACTCAGGAGACACTGACAGAGATTTATGATGTGCAGATCTATGGAGGCAAAGAAAAGGAAAGATTAAAAGAACGCAATCAGGAAGAGGTGTAAATAAGGTAATGAAAAGTACAGCTGCATCGATAAGTTGGACAGAGATTAAAATCAGACCATTTCTGAACATGTCTAATTAATTCAAATTTCTTTCTCATTTATTTTATTATATTCTTTCTTATTCATCAAAACAATTAAAGCTAAGAACACCTACAATTTTCAGGCTGAAACACATCAAACAACAGGATGTTCTTTCAAAATCAGATAAAAGTTAGTGAAATACACTTACATAATATATAAAACTATTTCCTTTATCAAAGATTGAGCACACATTTTTTTTATTTGCACTACATTTTTTAAAATTTACATCAGCACGACAGACCTAAGAGAAAATATAGAAATTAGTATCAACCAGGAAAAGCCTGAAAAGAGTGACTCCAGACAAAAGAGGAAAAAGAGTCATGGAAAGAAGTGTTTATGGTTATTTTGATAAAGGATAAATAGTGGGCGGGACAGGGATATATGCAGGTTTACCACTTGAGGGGACTGTACACTGAATGGTTGTGTTTTTTAAAGGTAGCGGTAAAGGATTATATGTCCACAGTTATGTCACTGTAGTCTTTGTAAAGCTATGAGCTCACTACACTATGACAGCATGAGCCCCACGTTCTATCAGGACTACAGGACAGAGCTGGCCAGATCAAATCTATTGATCCTCTGTCCCACCTCCTTCCTCATCAGAGATGCTACTGGAAAGGAAAGAAAGGTCCTCTTGTAATGCAGGCTGTTTGTCTGACGTAAACTGTCTGGGCCGCACTGGGCAGATCCTATTCGACAAAGGGGCCTGATTTCAGGATGTTGAAGGAACTAGCGGGCTAATGACAGAGCTACTGTCAGTGGGGGAATTTGGGAGTGATTGTCTGAGAAAGGAATTAACGCTCAAACCATGCAGACCCAGTAGAGAAAACTCTCTGCAGGATTAAACTGTTCATCATACTGAATGTTAAAGAAAAAAAAATCTGAGATAATTCCAGCCTTCTATAGAGTTCATTTGGGATCCAATTTCTAATTCTGCCTTTTCATTAAAACAGATTACTATTCTTCACATCCATTATGAGGCACAGTCATGGTTTAATTTTACAACATAAATGTACAGTATCTCTTTAAAACTATGAAAAGTAATTAAGACCCAACTGGAACAAAATTGTTTTTGCCAAAGGAAACATATTTCATTAACAACACCAGAATGCAGAATAATATTGTAGTTGTTATTTAAGTTGTTAACATTCCTCTGCTAAAATTAATGTTACAATTTAAATTATATAATCTATTCATTGGTTTATTTTCATCTACAGATACTGTTATTTTTCTTTTTTGCAAACAAGCCTCATTAAAAGTTCACTTCTCCACTGACATCACAATGTTAAACACGTTTTTTTTTTCCTTAACTAATAGTATTAACATATTTATCTGCACATTCACATTTTGTTTTTGATAAAAAAATGTACCAAGACAAAAACCCAGACCCTATGTCTTTGTTGATGTTTGCAATTTGAAACGTTCATATTAGTAGGATACATTCAAACATAAGTATGTTTTTATTATACAGACAAATCAGTTTGTTGTGTGTTTTTTTTTTGTTATTTTTTTAATAAAACTTCCATAATACTGTGTTAAAATTCCAATATGCCTGATTAGCTGGGACTTATCAACCGCTCTAAGTTAGCTAAAAGCCCTCCTGGATCTTGTAACGGACTGTCATTTGCATGATGTAAATAAAAATAGTAGATTTCTGGGGGAAAACAGATTTTTTTTATAAGGCGCATCAATGAAAAGCATCTTTAAAGAAGATCTTTAATGCATCTTTTAAAAACTCTGCAGGTGCAGATGCAGTGCTCAGCATCAGCGCACATAAGCGTAGCATTGTGGTACTACACAATCCCAATTTGACAACTCTGGTAAAATTTAACAAAAACAAAACTTTTATAGTTTTTATAATGTTCTACTTAAGAAAAAAAAAACAACAAAAAACATTTGTACACATTGTAATTATGAAATATAACATTCTGTCAAATGAATCACAAATACCTGAAATGAATATATACATAAAAAAACAAAACAAAACAAAAAAATTAAGAAATAAGCTCATTTTATTAGAAAACTCTTGGAAACCCTCAGTTGTGCTGAATGGTTTTCACAGTGAGTTGGTGTGTATATATATATGTGAGTGTGTCACAAACAAAGAAATATTATTACAGGGGGTTAAGGCTATTTAGCACAGTTGAATGTAAATCACAGGTTTAGACACAGTCACTGTGCATATAGGAAGACGAAGCCATAGAGCCATGCATGAAATTACTTCATTAATCTTCCCCTGATAGGCCGTCCTTGTTTAGGGGGGAAACTCTACCTGCTTAAGACAAAGACCCAATGGCTCCACACCCCAAAAATAAATGACTCTGCTGAAGAGGAAGATATAAACATTAAAAGACAAACTAGTTCAAGCTCATACACACAAATAAAGCATGGAAAATTAACGGGCCAAAAAATATGCAAGTTTATCAGGTGAAGATTTAAACGCGATATGATGCGTCAATGTTTGCAAAGGCTCAGGGTCACTGTGTCACCAGTGACACAACGTGTCAATTCAGTTGAAAATTCAACTTCAATTCCACTATTTAGCACACATTTCAAACTGAAAAACTCCATTGTTATGACTGTCACATGCTACAGCGCTCGACACAGTCACAGCAATAGCCGCCAGCTTTTTTACAGGCTCATCTCTACCAGCTGCCACACATTCTCTATAAATAGTGCTGGTAATAAAAAAGGCGTGTGCGCCTAACTGATTTATACGCTTGTGTCCACCACAACACCATTCAGGAATAATTAAACTTTGGGGAGATATTCAGAATTATTGTGTCTTCTTTGGAAAGGGGGGTGTGCAGTCTAAATGTATGTAGCAGGTTCAACAACAGTCACTCAGTGTCACGGTTTAAGTCCACTTAGTGCTGCAGGGGTGGTATCAAAACACATTTTGATGCACAAGTCAGAATTTTCCTGTCTGCTATCGATTTCTGTCTGTATTTGATGTCTAAGGGGCCGATTTCAACGACTGCATCCTGTTTATTTTTAAGAATTAAAACAAGAATATAAAATATGCTGCAGATCCTTGAATAGATGTAGTTTTTAGTTCAGATAAGATTATATCTAATAATGACGTAAAACTTAAAAAGCAAGTTCATTAAAGTGCATTCTGGAACAGAAGCTTTTACAGCTCTTATGTTTGATGCATTTAATAAACAGGGTGAAAAATCTGACTTCCCTTATTTTACCTGCATATCACCTATGAAGGATGATTATTGAAAGGGATTCACATTTATCGGTGATGGACTGCTGAGTCACTAAAAAAGATGGAATCTAAGGGAGGACAGCAGCAAATCCAGCAGCAAATCAGCGGTCATAACATCTAAAGCCAGGAAAAGCACACAAAACCAGAACGCCACACTTTTGTTCAGAGAATTTAATTTACATTTAATTTGTCAAGAAAGTCAGAGCAAAGCCTGAAAGGGTTAACTGTAATTTATTTAATGATCGCATTAGGTCATACAAAAAAGAAAACAAAAACTATGATTCTATATTCAGAATTGAAAAATAAATGTACGGTATATTTTTTTGCAGATTTAAAAACATATTTTACTTATAAATGCAAAGTGGCGGTAATTTAAATGATGAGGCTCTATTAGCATCCGCACGCCCAAAAAGTGTACACATAATCATCAGGCTTCATAACTCGGGTGATTTTTTTATCCCAAGGTTTAAGTAGTTAAGGTTCAAAACCATAGATATGTTAGGGTTACCAGCTGGTATAACCCGTTTCAAGTAAGGTGCAGCCCCTCCCCCATTTATTTAGACATTTGGTTAACAAGCCAAAAACACTGCCACCGATTGATCTGAATGAGAAGACAAACTTGACTTAAAATGTGTTTTCAAAGATGAGTAGGTTGCTGAGATTCTTATATATCAAAGTAAAAAAAAAAAATCGATGTTTCTGAAACTGAAAATATTTTCTTTTATACTCTTCCTTAGTTTTAAAGTCCATCAGATATAAAGTCAGCGAACATATCAGTTGAGTTTGTTCATTACATTTTCTAAGATTTAAGGACCTTCTTTAATATACTTCTAGCGATTAAAAACACAGATAGTGACATGGAATCTAAAGAAGCGCCACCTATCACTCTTTGTACTGTAATAATGCTTTAAAACCAAATTCGGTTGCAGGCATGGGCCAATCCTCACAGTATAACTGCTTAAAAAAACTATTTCACAATTCTTATACACAGTTTTAAAGCAGAATTGCTGTATATTTTCAAACTTATATTATTCATCAACTGCTGGCGCTTGTTTAGTTTCCACAACATGACTCAAATAGGTTCCTAAGGAAGATTGCAGGAGCTTTTTTTGGCCAGCTCATTGTCAGTGTGCAGCAACAGATGGGGGAGGGGGAGTGCTGAGTTTATTTACCCTTATAGTGCAGGACAAAGCTCTGGTTGCTCTAGCCCATTTTATTGTAAGTCTTTAAAAGGACTCTTTGGGTGTGAAATTTGAGAAATACTGAAAATTTTGCTTTTAAAAACCTTGATTTTGGTAACTGGTCCAGACCTAGTTTGCAGGCTGTTTTAAAATGGAAACTGTTAAGAAAAGAAATCTATATTTTTATGTATTAATAGTACAACAGGCATATTTACAGATTCTCACACCCATCAATGCTGAAATAAATAGGTGAAAAAGACTGCAAGATATTTATCCCAACCTCACACTTTTGAGTTGTAACAAAGGCCTAAACCCTTTAATGCAGCTTTTCAAAATAATGACAACAAATGCTGCTGTTGTTTCGGAGCTCATTGCAGCCCATGCAGGGGGGGGGACCCAGTGAAGCTGTCAGTGGGAATAAGAGCTGCTGCTGTGACGGACGGTTTCAATATTGATTTCATAAATAAACAAAGCTAACCATCGATCCTAATGTTATTTTGCATTTCAATTACTGCTCTGAAACATAACCTTCAAACAACTGGCTGCTCAATACCAATGGCCTCCACTGATAAACACCCATATAGTTACCCACATTACATCCCATTTTCTATAGGAACTGCACTTCTTCTAAGAGTCAAACTCTCTATGAAAGTGTCAGTCTTCAAGAGTATCGCAAACTTTACTTATGCAACACCAAACCACTTCAATTATCACCTTTTTTTCTTTACTGCTTCTATTCTGCTGTTTGTGTGTTTGAATACCTGCACATATGCAAGTGTGAGTGACTAAAGAGGAGCCCTTGAGCGTCGTAGCAACAGGAAGAAGTGCTGACGCAATGTGTCAGTGATAGCACTTTGCTGCCACAAGGGCATGAGAGCCCACATAGGCTAGCATTATCCTTTCTAGACTAATGGACCTGGTTATTTTTAAACAGATTCTCACACTGCGGCGGAGGTGTCCAAGGTTACCATGGGCTAGAAATCCGCACGGGGCGCATTCAGCAATGGCTATTTGTTTCCATGCAGGTGGGTGTTGTGAAATAATCAAAGAACGATAACAGGTAATCGCCAAGAGGTGTAAAGGGCAAATTTAAGAACTGAGGAGGTGGTATGTTATGACAACATTAAGGTAATTATAGATACAAAGACAGTGAAAATGAAACACGTTAGATTTGTGCTCTTCCTGAAAAGGAAAAAATATAGAATTTGATCAGGTTGAAAGTGGTTAAACATAGAGTCGACTACAAACAACAGCTTACCAATAGACTTTAGATCTGTTTTATACTGACGGTTAACATACAATCAAACTCCAGCCTGAGTTGGATTGGATCAGCTAAAATCATTATCACTCTTTTCTTTACTAAATTGCAGAGAAAGTCCTGTGGGACCTGAGTTTTCACAGTGCTGCATGAAGCATTGCATAACAGGGTAGTACCCCTCCCCTACTTGTTGCTGTATAATGTTTATTAACTGGGTGACAGAGGGCTAATACACCTTTCCGTTGAGCAAAAGAAGGACTTCTTTTCCTGTTAAGAAAAAGGAATATAAACATAACTCTTGAAAGGGTAATGCTGTTTTGAAAACAACAAGCAGCCCATGCGTTTAGTGGCAGCCAACCATAACAGATAGCTCGACTATTTGACCAGTTGTTACACTTATTCTCTGTAAGGAGCAGAACTATAAAAAGGTTTACATTTCATCACTTGAAGGCACTACTAGATCTAGTCACTGTTTTTGATATATAGTTAAGATTTCTGTGCAAATATTGCAATATTGTGAAACAGTTGTAGTTCTACCCACAACATGGTGAGAACATCATAGCTCTGATCACTTTCAGCTGTTCACAACGTTCAGTTTGTTTTTAAATCCATGACACCATCCATTAAATATGAGTTTTTTTCTTTTTTATCTTTAACATCTTTAAAAAAAAAACAAAAAAACAAAGAGATCCAAATTTGTAAAACCTTTATAAGACAAGAAAAGACAAAATATTAAAGAAAATTTAATCAGTGGATCTTAGTGTAATAAGGTATGTAGTTCAAGAATGTTTCCTTGGGAGAGATCAGTTAGAAGGAAAAAGCAATTCAGATCTATTTTTCTTGCTTTTAATGTTCATCTTTTTTTTTCAAAATTACAAAAAAAATCCAATCAGGGTGAATAAAGTAAAGAAAAAACATCATTGTCGTAGCTGTCAATCTTCAATGAGCAACAAATGAGTTGAATTCCTATTGAACAGATGACTGCATGCTGGCTAAATGAGCGGATAACCTAACCTATTAATTCTCGTTAGTTAAGCTAGTTGGCTACCTAATTCAGCTGTATGGAGTTTAGATAAAGAGACACGGTTATTCCCCCACCTATTGCTGCACACTGCCAGTAAGCTGGCTGAAAGAAAGCTCCTACATTTTACTCTGCATACAGTAAAAATAAATTTAGCTGTTTGAAAATAATTATAGACCCAAAGTGGAAACCAAATGAGCCACATCTCTTCACTCCGAAGGTTATCGGTTTTAAGACTACAGAAGGACAGCTACAACAGGCTATGTCAAGAAGGTGACTGCAGGCACTTCCACCAGTAGTCCATTTAATTAACCTGCTGAAGTCAGCTTATTCTACTTGTGTTACTCTTCATAAAGCATGTTTACTTAAATCGTGCTAAATTTAGAAATTTTTTTAAATAGTTTAACTTACATGTCTACGTATGAAAACCAAATTTAAAACTAACAGTTAAAAATAGCACAAAAATATTTATGCAAATTGATATGTTAGATGTTTGTTTGTTTGTTTTTTTGTTTGTTTTTTTGAAGTGGTAAGAATTTTTGTTGCCTTTTTGTTCTAAATTAAGACAAACCAACTGGGAAAATTGTATTTGGTTTTTAACAGTAATAACATCAATTTGCAATGTGGTTATTTTACACTATGTTATCATACTGTGAGGATCTCTTCCCGGCCCATGCCTATTTTACAGTAAGAGTAATGATACTAGATACCAGAAATGAGAGGTCTCCAGCGTGGCCATTGGACTCAGGAATCTCTCTAATGATTTGGACAACAAAGCCCTGTTGATACAAGGAAGAAGTATTTAGAATTGGACAACAAATGTGAATTTATGCACAAAAGAAACATCTGAAAACCTCCTAAAAGCTGTCGGAAATAAAAGCGACAGGTGGAGCAGCGGAAGTGCCGGCCGGCCACAGGGGCCAGCAACTTCTGGCACACAGTAGGGCGGCCATCCTCGTCCAGGAGGCTTTTCTGGTAATGTATTCTGAAACCAAATTACCGAAAGCTGATCCCATCTGGATAGTGTCTGAGCGCGGCTGCTTTGGTTACTCACCACAGCCTCTAACCTGTGATAGCATCTCCATGAAGACAGCAAAAATCTGATTAACCCAATAACAATGAAACACTTGGTCAAAGAGCAAGGAGCTTTTAACTTAAGATACACTAATGCAATTCCCTCGCCTTGTTTTCTGAAACCTAATAAGAATCAAGTGGACGGATCGCCAGAGATGGCTGTTTGCAGGCTCTAATGCAGCAAGCTGGGAATGAAGTCAAATAAATTGAAATCTAATTCATCACTGTGTGCTAACTTCTTTCTGCCTCTCTAAAAATACATTAAAAAGCTCTTATTTCAAGAGGGGAAATTGGATAGCCTTGTTAGTATATTGCAGTGGCAATGCCACAATGATAAAGGAAAACATGGGTGTTGAAAGACGTTTAGAAATAAAAAAAGAGTCAAAACCCAATTCCGGCTGTTTAAATCTTTTTTTCTTTTTTCTTAAGGAGGAACGTTCAAATTATTCACAGTTGCAGCCAAGACGGACTTCTGACCAATGTGAAAAAAACACTGTAAATAATACTGTTCGTTGACTCAAAGAAATGAAGAGAAGTTTACCGTCAAATTAAAAGAAACATCGGCACAAAAATAAACTGACATTGCAGTGGCAATTTAACTTAATTATTTGTATACCTTTATTTATCTGAAAATTTAATCAAACCTCTTTTAAAGGTGTTATAAAGTGCATATTAGTGTCTTAAAAACTTAACATTTGCCTAATACACAGAAATTGGCAACATCCTCAAGGCTATCTAATGTATTTTATAGATTCCAGCACTGTGCTCTTCAAGCTGCATGGTGCAAAAAACATTCAACAGAGATCATTTACACCAAGCATCACTTCTACATCCAGCCCTCAGCGAGAGTTTGAAAACGACAGCAAATAAGCGAAAGTACTGAAGAAAGAAAAATTAATGTCCAGGGTTGAAAAGGTTTCCCCAGATCAGGTCTGTGACAGTGGACAAGTCATCAGGTCAGAGGTAATAATTTCCACATGAAAAGAAAAGTGTCTTTTCTCATAAACTGATGTGAACAATATGTCAAATATTCCAAATTAGCTTCAAAAGTATAAAGTCTAAGGTTGCTATTGTAAATATTCTAACTATAATATTTGCATGTTTAATAAAAAATGTTATGTTCAAGAAATAATAAATTAACAATTTCAATTATGCGTCACTTTTTACCAATCCCCCCTTATTACAGGTACATTTCTACACTTAAAAGAACATTTCAATTGTTTTATAGTTAAAATAAGATATCATAAACCCAAGACAAATGTCTTGTAAAATACAATTTATCAATAAGAAAAAAAATATGCATATTAAAACAATATTTTAATATTGTGAATTCAGTAATGGCTTTCGACACACGATAAAAAAACGTCATTGTAAAAAAATGAAAGGTTTACTGCTTCAATTTACTCATTCTTATGTATTATTAGCTGGAAGCTGCATTTGGTATTTAAACTATTTCTAATTATTTTAATGAAATAAACCTTGAGAAGAAAGCTTCAAAATTAATTTTATTACTTAGACTGAAATTAAAAAAGTACAACTAAATATTAGAAAGTGAAAAGCAATTAAACCTATGATATTCGATTTATGTTTAGGTGATGAAAAATTTATATACATATGATGAATTTAAGGTGAATTCTGAGACATTACAAATTCTTCTAAACACATAAAAAAGTTTTGCTGAGGTCCAACGTAAATATTAATTTTCATTAGATATTGGTTAAAATAAACCTTATAATTGAACATTTATGATAAAAAAAGACTCCTAATAATTAGGCAATTTTACATGTAGAAGGGGAAAAAATAGAAGCACTTTGAGTACAGAGAAATTCCAAATCTCTACACAACGTGTTACAAATCTTTCATGTTATACAACTGGTAAAATAAGGTAATAAAAATAAAAAAGTCCATTAACCTAAATGTGTTTTTGCTTTGATAAATAAACTTGTAAACTATCTTAAAAAAATGACAATATTTTCCACAGCTAAACGCAGTTTATTTAGATCAACATATAAGTCACTGGTGAACTGATGAGGACAGAGAGGAAGCGTGTCCCAACAGCAGCTACAACCTGTCAGGATGTGCTGCTGTCTGGGACAGACCTACTGGTTCTCTGAGATTACGTAGTCTTTCAAGTTATCTCTCCAAAGTTGCTTAAATACATTTTACCATGTAATTTATCCTTTCTAATTCCACACATTCACATTAATCTGATATCCTTACAATTTTCCTTTTATTCTGTCTGCGTGACCCTGGTTTGGGCAACAAAGCCATCAGCAAACAGGCTTTTAACCCAACTGGACAAGGGTCCCGCATGATTCAGCAGCTCAAGCTAAATCAATCAGGCACGCTCCGAATAGGGCATATAAATACAAAGTCACATGTTTACAACATTTTTTAGAAGCCTGTACCTGCTCAGCTGCTGTCAGTCTAATCTGAGTTAAAATTCCTTAGGACAGAAGAAAAGTGCACATTCACAAAAGTTGAAGTGAAGCAAAAGAAAGCACGGCAGTTTTATATAAGAAAATGCAAAATTTTGAGCTTAAAAGAATGTGCAAACAATAGAAAGAAGAGTGAATTAAAGCAGAAAATAGAGAAAAAGTAAATAAAGTTAAATTCAACAGCTGGGTTAAACAAAGAAGGTAAAAGGTGGAAAAAAAGAAGCAGGCTGCACCTACTGGTTATGATAGCTGAGAGGGTCTGGAAGACAAAGTTCGGAAATGTCCATCAGTCCAGTTTTAGCATTCCAGGAATGAAAGGAAGAGTAAAGAGAAAACAACTGAGACCCCGCTTCTTCCCCAAATGATAGCACAGCACCCTCAGAGACAACGCTGCCGCAAAAAGCCCCTCCAGCACCACGCTCCCCCCCAACAGCCTGCACAGGTATGTCGGGTTCTGATGAACCGAGAGTGTGTGTGCATGAGGATGTGTGTAGTGTGTGTGTGTTTATGTATATATAAGTGAGGAAGAGAGAGAAGTAGTGTGTGTCTGAGTGTATATAAGAGTATTTTAGAGTGAGAGAGAAAGAGAGGGAGCGGTTGAAAGGAGGGGGGAGAAGAGGAGGGACAGATAGACAGAGAGGTAAAAAGAGGAGGTGAGAGACGGAGCAGCGCAGGCAGCAGCGGGATGAGCGCTAAGATGGAGAGAGCATGAGAGTGCGAGCGAGAGGAATGACTCTTTCCATGCTCGGGATAGGGCTCTTTAAGACTCAAGGGCTTGATGAATATGGAACAGCTGCTGTTGGCTGGCTCTAAGGGGCAGGACTTAAAGCGACAGAGGGGCCGGCGGAGCTCCGGGGAGGAGGGATCCAAATGCTCCCTCGCTCAGTCATACAACAACACCACTCATATGCATGTAGACAAAACACTGAATCACATGGACTCATATGCAACAAAAAAAATCCCTTTCTAATCCTTAAAATAAAAGAAGTCCACATGGGTTTATACTAAAAATCATATACAGATGCAACAACTATAAATAAAATGAAAAAGAGGGAAATTCATGTTTCATACAAATTCTTTTTTTAATGCATTTATCCACTTGAAGATGTTACAGATTACTGAATGCTTCCACAGGAAAATCACTTACAGTTTTACTTAGATTTCTAGGATAAACTCATTGAGATCAATGGTTCTGGTTTGGATTTAAAAGATTCAGATTTTTACCCTCTCTCTGAGAATACAAACACTTAAAAGGGAGAAAGTTTGAACATTATAGCAATTAGCAAAAAAAAAAACTTTCAAAGCATTTAGAACAAAATCTCACTTTGTAAAAGAAAAGAAGAATATTTTGGAGAAAAAATTAAAATGTATATGCTTGGTATGGATTGTATTGTACAGTCAGGTAGATTTACAAAATACACTAATGTCAAATTTTCCAGACCAAGATTTAAAGTCATATTAGCAGTTTCAGGAACATATTCTTTTACAAAATAGTAGAAAAGCGCTGACCAGGATTTTTATAGCCAATACCATTATCTGGTTTTGTTTGAAGACTGATTTGCTAAGTCTTTGTACCAACTTGATAGATGGCTAAATATATTATTCAATGTAACAAAAAAGTTTTTATTCCTGGGGGTAAAATAATAAGTGGTGAAGAATAAAGAAAAGACCAAATAATAATTCATAGTAGAATTAATCATGATGAGATTAAATCATGAAGCCAGTGGTTTTTTTTAAAAGGGACTTTGAAACTCATGCTGCATATCCAAAGGTTAAAGTCATCCGTATGAACAAAGATTTTAGTGTGCAAAGTTAGAGGAGGAAAATTTAGCAATTTTCTCCATTTTTGCATCGATGCCTTTTTCTGCTTACTTTATCAGATTTTTACATTACTTTGAAAAATCCTACCAGAGTGCTTGTTGGATGGCAGTTGTTTGCTTTATGTTTTTGATAAATAAAAGGGAGGAAACCATATCTTACTTTTAGTATCTGATCTGCTCTAATCAAATCTAATCAATATAAAACATTTCCAATTTTAAGCCAAGTTTATATCTCTAAATAAAATCAAGCCTGACACCTGCTCATGAATAAAAGCTCCAATGAGAAGTTCAGGATTTTTAGCCCAAACCTAAAGCCTTGTAAAGGTTTAACTGAACTCTGTCCATTAGCTGTGTGTTTAGGTGTTGCATGAGAAAGTACATCTCCCACCTGTGAGAGATGATCTCAGGCCATAAGTCATACTCTTGGAAGTCCGATCGGCCTCCAAAGGAGCAGAAAATCCAGCTCTGTCTACTCTAACCCCAGCTTTAGCAGCGGCTGTGTTTCAGTGTTGATCAAGCTCAGTAAGAATGCAGAGAATGCAGATAGCATTTCACAGTCAGCGAGGGTCTCCATGTTACTGTATCCCCACATTATAGGAACAGAGCTTACCATGGCATCCTGACACTCAGCTGAGTCCAGTCAAAGGAAAACAGCAGTCTGCCCTCTTCTCAGAAACTCACGAGGTGCCCTGAAGTCGCTGCCCGGCCTCTCCGTAAAAGGTACAAGAGAGCAAGAAAGAGGTGCTCTCTATCAGAAGATTCATGCATAAAAAGAACAACAAAAGAAAAAGTGTGTAGCATCGCTCTGCTACTGCTGAACAGGAACAGAATAAACCCCCTGGAGAGGAATCCAGTTCCATTCATCGGCTCACGTTTCTATAATCAATGCAAAAACATCACGCAGTCCCTATTGATCATCACAGGCCTACTGATGTGCAGTAGCAGAGCCTGCACGCTGACACAGATCATGCAGCAGCTGCTCTCTTTTTATGAGTAAATGAAGGCAAATCATATTCTGATACATATTAAGTAAATTATAGTTTATAGATTGCAAGGTGTTAAAGAAGCTAAGAACATTTAACACATTTGGTGTAGCTTTGTTGAAAATGATTCTAAAAACTAACAAAAAAAAAAGCACACACTAATGCTTGCAATGAAGAACTAAGGTTTAGACAGTTGTTTTTAGACAGTTTGTTTCCTGCAAGCTTGATTTCCTACGGGTGTGTAAATTCCTGTTTCAAAGTTATTTCTAACAAAAATCCTGTTGCATGATAACAGAGTCTTCTTTTCTTCAATGCTTTATGAGCCATTATTTACATAAATGTTAAATCACACGTCTGCCAGTTTCATTTTACAGCCTAAATAAAGAATAGGCTTACAGCTGGTAAGCACCTGAAGTTGTGAGATTTGACAAAGATTTTAGCAACAAATGAATGTAGGTTTATTTGGTTACAGCTTTTAATAATGAAATTATTGTCAACAATTTTTCTATTGCTTTGATGAAACTCTTGAGTGCAAGAAACAGCATTTTAAGGCTGACTGTATGTGCTTTGATTCATATGTTGGGATGGTCTTGAAATTCCTTTATCTCTGTTGAATTACTAATCCCAAA
Source organism: Jordanella pulchra (assembly GCA_034780135.1). Taxonomy (NCBI): domain Eukaryota; kingdom Metazoa; phylum Chordata; class Actinopteri; order Cyprinodontiformes; family Cyprinodontidae; genus Jordanella; species Jordanella pulchra. The sequence goes on along the minus strand of JAUZNJ010074578.1, from coordinate 4,670 downwards.
TCCATTTAAGCATCTGCAGAACTTGTTTTAATTTTGTTTCCGTGTTTGCTTTTATGTGGAACCAGTACCACATATAGCTGAGAAGAAACCCAAGAAAAACTCAATGCACCAGTTGTGCCCATATCAAGGAAAGCTAAGTAAATATATCATACTTTAAAAGTTCTGTTAACATGGCTATAATGTCTTGATAATTCAAGACTTCTTCTGATTGTGTCCTGGCTCTGGAAATATTTATTTGGAAACAGTTTCGTTCTTCTATTTTGTTAAACATAAAGGAGAGTTTTGGATATTTAAAAAACACAGAGGTCAGCGATGGTGTCTTGGATAGCAAGCCTGACTAGAGGTGGGCACCAAACTGATTTCTGTTTGAGGCCTCACACCACATTGGGCCGGCTCTGTTTTTAAGCCTTAAAATCCAAAGAAAAAAAAACAATCTCAAATCAACAGAAAGCAGTCATAAACCTTAGGTTTAAAGAAACCTATCAGGTATATTGGCGTAAAATGTAGCCAATGAGCACAAAAAGTTATGTTGAATAAAGATGACAGATTAAAGGCAATAGATGTAAAATTTAGATTAAAAATCCCACAGCATGTTTTTCACATCTAAAATAATCCCTGTTGTATCTCTTCTTGTAAAATTTTACTTTGAAAAAATGTGTTAAAGATGTATTTAAAGGAAACTTTTAGAAAGCTCGTAATTTTAATATCATACATGACAAAGAACATTCTTCATTCTTTTGTCGCATTTTACATTTTCTTCCTCTTTAATCAAAGAGCTCTAGACCTAGTTCGATAAACTATACCTAAACAAGATACCTGAACTTTTGCTGACTACTAAACAAGTTACACTGATAACAAAACCTCCATTACTGCTCCCAGAGAAAATGTGTTGTTCTAACAATATCTCAATTAGACCTAAACTGCGTAAATAAAATATAAAACAAGAATACAAATCCTGACATAAGTGTCGAAGTTGTTATGAATGTATACCTTACTCGGACAAGTCATGTCCCATCCCCGCCGCTGGTACTGTGTGAAGTTCAGTCTCCAGGTGTTGCTGTTAGTTTGGCTCCCTCTGTGCGTCTGAGCGCACCGTTTAACCACAGCGCTCCGCAAACGCACCGTGAACTCCTCCTCCGGTGCGCGCCCTGTGCCTGAACCAAACACCTCCTAACCCGCAGAGCTCAGGTCAGATATAGTTCATGATCAGAAAAAGTTCAGATATAACCGTCTCCTTGATTATTAAGAAATAAAATATTTTTTCTCCACCTGCAACGTGTCCTTGCAACGCTTTGTGTGCAGCAGCTCCACTCTAAATTAGTTAGTTTTGCCCCTTTTCCCCCCACCTTTCCCTGTGGTTTAGTGTTGTGTGGTGGGTGGGTTTTCACCTGAGAAAAAGGGAGGTGAGAGCGGACAGATCACTGCAGCAGGCAGGTAGTCGGTCAGTTTCCACTGTTGATGAATAAATAAGAGAGCAATTGTAGCGTCGCGTCTATGCAGCAGAGATCACAGTTAGCCTACTATATCAAGTGACAGACCTTTTACAGATTATGTAAACTTGCTTTGATATTTTTGTTTTGCAAATATTTATTCAGGTAGATCCTTTTTCTATAAATTCCTTTAAATGCTTAGTTTCCATTTACATTTGTTAGACATATCTTGAATGAATTTACTATAGTAGGAAAGATTGGTACATTTTTAGCATCCTTGTAAAAAAATAAAAAAGGGATTTTCTCTTTTGTGTCCTTTCTGGTATCTTAGGCAAACAGTATGTATGGTGGGACTAATTAAGTTTCAGTGTCAAGGACAAATTTACTATATAGGGAAAAAGAGACTTGGAAATAGTTAAACAATATCTGGTTAAGTCTACTCAAGAAAATCAAACACATCAGTGTTTTATTTTTGGATGTGGTATATTTTCATTAAAAAACTGCAATCTTTACAATCTTAAAACAAAAATTTGAATAAAAACCCAAATAACTCCTAAATAGAATCAAAAGGCAAGAAAAGATGATAATATTAGTGGTTATCTATACCTTCATAAAACTATATTAAACTGAGCAATGGAAATAAACTTTTTAAAAAACTTTTGGCTTCAACATTGTACATGTATTGAACAACATTTTATAGTACATTTTAAGGTATAACTTACTTCCTTATGCAATCTAATCAGCTGCACAACACTCTAGTTTCCCTTAGTCTTATTTTTACATTTAAAGCTGTGACTTTCTCGTATTCTTTTATAGATCTTTAGAAATCCTGCAAGTTAACATTTGTAGTGTATTTGAGAGAACAAGATGATTCAAGAGATGCATTGACACATATGTATTAAAAGTAAAAATGCAAGTTGCTGATGGCTTTTGTACTTTGTGCAATGATACATCAGATAACTGCTTTTGAAATATACTGACCATCCTCTGTAGAATCCTCCATGTAATAATTGTAATTAATTAAAGATTTCAGGTTAATTAAACATTTTTTTCTTTTGTCCTCATTTCTCAACGTTGACTGAGTCTCTTAGAACAGCTCATTCTTCTCCACTAGAGGGAGGGCTATCGCACAAGAAAGCATCCTTGGAACGTCATAGGAGATGCCTTTATTTTATTATTTTCTATTTATTTCGCCTCTATACTTCAGTGTAATTCATAAACTGGCTGAATGATAGTCAGGACAGTGCCAACATGCAGGCACACAATGGAGGTCTGTCTGCATTTTTCCTCTGAATGCAAAAACCTATCCATTACAAATGTGTAATTATTGCCCGTAATAGATTAATTCATGCTGAAAGATAGAAATGGGTTCCAGGCTATTGATGTAATTATTTCACCCAGGAAATTAAGTGACATTAAAAGAATGATATTGTCACCGCCAAAGTATCATTGATTCTTTTCGAATGCAATTAGCTGTATTTGAAAATGGGGACCTGCACACTGAGCTGTGTGAGAAGCGCTAAGGATCACTTCATTTGTGAGAGATATAAAGACCAAATTATCCCATCAAAGGGAAAAATCTATAAATGTAATGGCACAGGGCTTCAGGAATGATAACAGCAATCCTGTTCAGTTCCCTGTGTGTTAACCAGAGGTGTACAGGACAATTCTATCTTATTTAACAGTTATCAGAAGAAGTTATTACAGTTGAAAACAAGCAATCATCTGCACCAAAGTGGCTAAGAAAAGTTAAATGTTTTGCTGAAACTGTCATAAGTAACAAAAACAAGGAGAAAAGTAGGTGAACAAGGCTTCATCAAACTCCGATTTATAGCAAAGATAACAACTTTAAAGTTTTTTGCAAATCAAAGCAATGTAAACAGAAAATAATCTAGAATCTAAATACATTTATATAAAATTAAAAAAATCTGTGATTATTCATACTTCCACTAAAATGATATGAAAATCTCAGGATTTTTGGTGCCAATCCCAATATCGATCACTGTGAGGGCCAATCACAGCCAATACCGATCACTGCCAATCACACAAACTGGGTGTTTGGGGTTTTTTTAGGCATAAATGATACAACTGCCGATTTGATCTGCCAAAACCAAATAATGAAATCACCTAAATTAAACAAAATATACTAAACAAAACTTGCAACATACAGCAAAATATCAACATACAAAAAAAAAAAAAACAGAGATACAAAATGTAACTGCTAACGAAAGAGAGCACACACAATTAGTATATAGTAAGAGAAACAGGCTAAGCTCCAAAACCTATAAACAAAGGTGTTGATTGAAGCAGCACAGCTGATATTTCTCTCTAGGATGGTGTCAGAGCCCCACAAAAACAGACCAGATGAAGCTACTATGATGAGAAAAAGCAGAAGAAGCATAACGTTAGAGGTTGAACTAACAAATACTGCAAAATGGGATAAGCTTTATCAAAAAGGAAAGTTTTAAGCCTAGCCTTAAAGGTATACAGAAGGTCTGCCCCATGGATTATGACTGGTAGTTGGTTCCACAGGTGAGGAACCTGATAACTAAAAGCTCTGTCTTCCATCGCCCTTTTAAAAATTCTTGGAACTACTAGTAAACCTGCAGATTGTGAGAGAAGTGCTCTATTAGGAACATATTGGATGATCAGATCCTTCATATAAGATGGGGCTTGGCCATTTAAGGTGTCATATGTGAGAGGGAGGATTTTAAATTCTATTCTAGATTTAAGCCAATGAAGAGAAGCTAAGATAGGAGAAACATGATATCTCTTTAAATTTCACCAGAACTCTGGCTGCAGCATTTAGGATCAGCTGAAGGCTTTTAACTACAGTCTGTGGACTTTCTGATAGTAAAGCATTACAATAGTTCAGCCTTGAAGTAGCCAATTCATGGGCTAGTTTATCAGCATTTTCCCTGGACAGGATATTTCTAATTTTTGCAATATTCCAGAGATTAAAGAAGGAAATTCTAGAAACCTATGTGATCTGTGATTTAAATGACAGGTCCTGATAGAAAATAACAGAGATTTTTTACTTTATGTGAGATAAATTTAATGCCATCGAGATGAAGTGACTGACTAATCAGTTTATCTTTCGACACTCTGGTTTTAATATATTCAAGACATGCCTGGAGCCTATGTAATGGGTTTCATCAGGATTTATAGACAGATAGAGCTGAGTATCATCAGCATAACAGTGGAAATTAATCCCATGCTGTCTGATAATCCTACCATTTG
>JAUZNJ010074567.1:0-25087 GCA_034780135.1 Jordanella pulchra | reverse complement strand
AACACACTCAAACATACAGTATGGGGGCTGGTAAAAAAAAAACAATTCTATATCCCACGGAAAGCCCTGAAAAAATATTGAGGCAGGGGAAATATTTTTAGTTGTAGTCTTTAATTATTAATTCTGCTATTAAAAGCAAGCAAACTCACAACATTTGATTATTTGCCCACCATAAAAATCTTTTTTAAATCTTAGGGACCAAATATTGCATTTGTGTTGTATCTTCCTACATTGAATTTGAATTAAATTTGATTTCTTTTTGACAGACAAACAGGTAGATGGACAACTTAAGACACACAATTCATCAAAAAAGCAACCAGAAAAGAACAGTTACAAAGAATATCACAATCACAGATATTTATTCAAACGTGCATTATTGATACATGCACACAAGACACTTTAAATATCCATATATGAATTTAAACATGATTAAGAACTACTATAAACAATTATCCATTTTATATTCCTGTATTTATACCCTCAGATATAACATTAGCTAGTGGAAAGTGTCTGGAAAGGGCTATAAAGAATTTAAGCCTATTTAGTCATAACCTTTCTACTTGTTATCGCTCAAAAGTAAATAATAAACCACCTGTTTCCTGTTTGATTGCTATGCTTCTGATCCAAAATTCCACCCCCAAAAAACATACTTGCATATATTTAAGCAGCAACATACACAAATGTGTATGTCTTTTCTGATGCACACAAGTCCATATACATCTACATGCACACACATTTACCGCACAGAGGAATAACTAATCAGAGAGTGCAATAATTTGAAGACCAGGATGTATAATAGTTATCAAACGTCTTATTTCAGTACTTCTTGGATCTTTGGGGTATGAAATGGTCACATCTAGACGAACTACAGTATTTTAGTTTGTTCCTGTCATTGAACTCCTTTGTTTCAATCCTTGACTAACAATTAGTTAACCAAATGCTTTTTTATTATTTTTGTTTCCAACTGTAAAATAAAGTTCTTACTACTTAATTACTTCAACAAATAATACCTGCAACATATGAAGACAGTAACACCCTTAGTCTATTAGCTAGTTTACTACCCAGTTGACTCTTACTGTCTACTGGCCCAAACAAGAATTAGAACCAAATCAAAACAGAAATATAATATAGTTTTCAGGTGACATAATGTAACTTAGTTTTTAAAAAGATGATTATAATACTGTGTCTCCATAATAATGTAAAGAAACATATCCACCCTATACATGTAACTCTGTACTGTTTGTGAATTATGTGCATGGCTTCTGCACCAGCATTCTTGTGTGGAAATAAGGTCAGAACTGATTTAAGTTCTGAACTGCTAAACTAATACAGTTAAACTTGATGTTAACACATCAACTTTCATCATCAAACTTTACAAAAATAATTATAGTTTAAGATCGTTTAAGAACTGAAAAATTACCTGAAGAACTTATGTGTTTTTACATTAAGTTCTGTTAAAACTGATTCAATACAGAGAAACTGTAAACAATCTGAAACGTTCTGGGATTTTATTAGTACTGAACAGTGATAAAGTCGGTGGTGTTTTGTTTAAAATATAGCCACAACTTTGTACACTTCAAAGCAGACATGGAACTAAGTCAGAGCCTTATCATTACACACCTGGTTTGGGTTCTGTTACAGTCTTGAATGTAAAAAAAAAAGAACTGGCTGGGTATATTGGAGGATAAGTAATCCATTTTATATTCTTTTATATGCTCTCAGCTGAGAGAAGTGCTTAGTTTACTATTTTCAATAGATGTATTTTGAGAAAAATGAGGGAAATGTTAAGATCAGGGCCCACATTCACAAATAATCCTAAGGCTAACAGTAGCTTTAGTCATTCTAGTTAAAATCTTAGAATTTTTCATATTGCAAGATTTTTCTTAGACTTTTACCTTGGTAGAAAATGCTGATTAACAAAGCATCCTAGCCCTGAGGGGCGCTCCTAAAGGAAACAAATGTAAGGAGTAATGCCTAATGTTTTTAAACAGGCAAGATGGTGAAAACAGGGAGAGCTTTCTGGCAGATCTACCACCTGAATAATGGAATAAATGAGCACATAAACTTTTTCATGTGCTCAGAATTTCATAATTTATTAACAATCACTCAGTAATACAAACACAATAAACTGTGCCATCACCATAAGGGGAAATTGTTTCTGCAGCTGGAAGGCTAAAAGATTTATCTTCTAATAAGGAAATGTTATGGAGGATAAATATATAATAGAAAGAACATTGAACAATTATGAATCAGAAGTGTTACAATGTTTTTTTTTTTTTTTTTTTTTTTCCTTTACAATGTTTAAGTCATTGACTTACAGATGGGGGAGACCCCTACTGGAATCCTGGTTGCATCAGAAAAGGCATCTTGAGTAAAAACATTTCCAAGTTTTTTAGAAAGTCATGTTGACTTGCTGTAATTACTCCTAAATGAAGAGACAAATGTTTACTTTTTAAAAGGATATGACGGTCATAATAGTATACATAAATACTCACTCTAGATGAGATAAAGTAGCCTACAATAATACACTTTATATACAAAGAAGGAAGATGTAAAAGAGGTATTTGCTGTATTACCCACGATTCTATCAGTATCCATAACGTAAATGGTCATCTAGAAATTTGCTTGTGATGTCATCTCCTCTCTGACTTTTGATTGCTGCACATATAGCGTGGTTGGTATTTAAAAGCAGAGAAAAAGACATGTAGAGAAAATGTATCTACTTGGCAGTGTGACTCAAAGTCCGCCTCCTCACAGTGTGATCCTGGGACCTTACAACACTTCCCAGTTCTTCTACTGGAGCTGAGCGGAAAGAGGTGCTGCTCTGTTTAGTTACTTTTTCTCTACCTGTTTTTTTTCCCTATTAGTTTACAGTCGTTTTATCAAATCATACTGCTTTATACAGCAGACACTCAGTAAAATGCTTATTGGGAGTACACATGAATGCAAAATAAAAAAAGGTGGTAAAATGACCAGTAGAGGGAATAAACATAACAATAAGCAATTTAAAATATTGATGAGGATATAAATATGGTAGGTCTACACATTCTGATGCTGTGTGAAAATTAAAGTTTATAGGTTTCATCATCATGATATTTATTTTTTAATCCATTTGAAATTGCTTTGCTGGTTAATTTCTCTCCATTGAGCATTTGTGTGCACATTTGTCCCTTTTGCTTGGTTCATGTATTTAGTTTGCTTAGGGACAATTCGGAGCCAAAGGCTCCTGAGAGATCAAATTTGTTAAACTTAATGCCTTGTGAACAAATGACACAAAGCTAATGCCAAATGTTTTTATTTGAGTAGAAAGATGAGGCATATTTCCTTTGTTCCTTTGCTTTTTCTATTTTTCATTTTTTGTTATGATAGAACCTGAAAATGTTGGGTTTTTTTTAGTATTAAGATCATTAAAAACAGAAAGTGCATGAAAACTTGGATGAAAAAAGGAGTGCATAATCTTTCTTGTTCAAAATATTGATTGATATAAATTTTTTCTGTCTGCAGTCATTTGATCCTAAAGCTATCAGAAAAATACCATTCTTTAAAGAATAACTTATTAGAAATTAGAAAATGCATTATAGTTATCACAAATATATAAAAAACAGATGTGCTTCACCTGCTTTGTCTATTTTTGATTTGACAATAGTTTTGCATCAATCAGTGAAAAGACCCACAAGCTAATCTAATTAATGTTTTCTTTATTTTCGATCATTTTCTAATAAAGTAGTGGAAATGGTTTTGGTCTACCTAACACCATGTCCTTAAAGGCTGGAACACACAGCTTGTGTCTGACTATACAGTATAGCATCCGATACTATTTATTTTTTCTCCCACTGGCTGCGTTTAGTCTCCCTCTAGAGGCCACTGCTCGCATGGGATTGAGTTTTCGCGGGAGAATATGTCCCAGAAGTTCTTCAAGTATAACAAAAGCAAGGTAGTGAACATGAGAGAAGATCACTGCTTCATTTTATCTGTTTTCTTTTCTCCTGAGCAGAGGTTCTGCAAGGGAATGTGTCCAGCTAATAAAAGCAAAAGCTCACTTGGACCCCCTAGCAGACCTTGGCTGGTAGAAAATTTTTTAAACTGTTTAACATTAAACTATCCTTGTTAATGATATTTTTTTTATTATTGTTTTAATTTTTGTGAAAAGAAAAATATTTTAGTTTATGGCAAAGCTCTGAAAATACTATGAATTTAATTTAGATGATGGTATTTGCTGTCTAAGTCTAATACCCCTTTGTTTTTGTAAATACCCGAACATAAGGTAATCTTAAGATTAACTGCCTGAAAATACAAAACTTAAATACAAATCAACCACTTCCATTATATTAAGCCGTTTCATAATCAGTGAAGAAATAAATAAAACCTCAGCAAAAAACACCATCAAACCAAACATGGTCGATTGCCTTTAATGATTTATTGTAATTTAAACATCAGCTATTATATTGGACCTCGCCACTCTAGTCAATGAGAGTGGTTCCGCCCGACGTAGCGTCTTCGAAGCGTCCCCAAAGCGTGGTCCACTGGACACTTTTCTAAGATATGTGGCTGTTCTAATTTTTAAGCTTCAAGTCCTCATTAATCTGGAGTAGAGCAGATCGTTCAGGCGGGAAGTCCGTTGCTAAAAAGCAAAGTGGACCTGGTGGAGTTTCAAAGTTAAACACTACATATGGAGACTGTTGATTGGATTTTACTTTAAAATATCAACACAACCTTATCCGTTATATAGGACACCATGGACCATGAAATGTTTATTTTGGAGGTGAAAAAACAAACATTTTTTTATATGATAGAAGTCATCTGCTTTATGAAGGTAACACCAGATGGGCTGAAAGGGAAGGGGACCAGATAGGGAGGGCATGTAAGGCACTGGTTATACTGGCCAAATAACGACTGTATTGTTCTACAGTATATAAAGTCTACATGCATATACTGCTACTGCGCTATGTTAAAATCTCCGTCTGAAATGACCCCAACCGCTCAGAAACACTCTCAGTGGAATAGGGTGTTTGGCAGAATCTGCTCCGCTTAGAATCGAATTGTTAAAGCGGAACCTCCAGGGTAATGGGGTACAAGTACGATTTGGAGATTTAAAGCCAAACAATTACTTGGACTCATATACAAGTGAAAACATTTTAAAGCTTGAACATGTTCAATACAATATCAACACGTGTCAAAGATACAACAATGTTTACAGAAAATATAGACGTTTCACTGATTGGATTAAGAGCAGTCACTGGATCTCCTCACACTAGAAATGTTTTCTGTTCCTACTGTAAAGCCGAGGGATCAGATGCCTCATTCCTTTTATATCGTTAAAACCGTTCTAAATTAAATACAGACTATAGGCTTCCTTATTTTAGTACAGTTTCTCTTTTTCTTTAATGTTTTCCCTTGATCATAATTGATTAATTCAATACACAGCTGCTCACCTCCTTACTCAGACCTGCTTGTGCAGGTGGGTGGGGGTTTCTGACAGACGGCTGCTGCTCTTGATGTGTCAAGAGCAGCAGAACATCAATAATTTTTTAGGAGAGCAGCTTGCTAAATGTTTGCCTGCATCAACTAAAAACAACTCTGAAATGCATACATCCAGAAGTTTCTTCAGAAATATGAGTTACTGCGGAGAGAAAATGGAGCTAGCTTACAATCTATGGACAAAAATGTAATAGACAGCAGTGAATATTCCAGAACTTTCTATTATATTACCCACTAAAAGACCCACCTTTCCCATGAGAGAATTGGGTGATATACTTTCTACCATTTGTATCTTTCTTCTGTCTGAGTTATTCCTATTTCCTTTTTAGTTTCCCAACTTATGCTGCATCTAGTCTTCTTCCCCTGCACTCACTGTCTGTGAAAAGTAGCGTTCCCAGATCTGGCAAGAGAAATAAGCAACCAGTTCTACTAAAAAAAAAAAACAAGCGCGGCAGAGACTGGAAGGTGAAGGCAGCTGTAGTGAGGGAAGCCAATGAAGAAAAGCTAAGATAGGCGAAATATGAACTATGTTTTTGATTTTCATCAGAACTCTGACTGCAGCATTTTGGATCAGTTGAAGGTTTTTATCTATAGTTTGCGGATTTCTGATTGGAAAGAATGACAACAGTCCAGCCTTGAAGTAACAAATGCATGGAGTAGTTTCTCAGCATCACCCCTGGACCATATATTTCTCATTTTTGCCATATTTCGGAGATGAAAGAAGGAAATTCTAGAAACATATATGATATTTTATTTAAATTACAGATCCTGATCAAAAATAACACCAACATTTTTAGGTTATTATCTGAGATTAATTTAACCCCATCCAGATGAAGTGACTCACAAATCAGTTTATTTTAGAGTCTCTGGTCCAAACACAATAACTTCTGTTTGAAAAACACAAGCCCAGTCGCTCATAATAAGCAGATTTGACAACACTGGTTGTAAGTTGTGTGCGTTTTGACAGAGGCAGAGCAGGTGGTGGACTGAACCTTTTTACGCGAATTGAGAGAGGGGGTGGGAACTGAGAAGTGTTTCCAAAGCCAAAAGTTTTGTATTACATATACAAATCTCATTGTATGTACCCTGTATGTATAATCACAAATACTGCACCTTGACCTCATTACCCGTATATTGTAAATTTAAATTATAAAGTATGTGTTTGATTGTTACTTTATTACTGAATATGATATTATTTTACCATTATTGTAATTGTATTAGGGGCCTCTTTCAGTCATAAGCCCCCAGAATACTTCTCCTTTTTGGACCTTTGCTCCTGAGCTCCTACCATGAATAAGTGCACTGTTTATTGAAATGTTTTATTGATTGTGTCCAAGTCTGCTTTGCTTGTAATATACACACTGTGTTTCTAGACGTACCTATATGAGGACAAACATGGTTAGTTTACCTTGTGATTCAGAGATTTTACATTGTATTTTCCCAAAGTGGATGTTCCTACTTAGTCAATGTGGCTCTTTCTGTCTGACTCATGTCGATCCCATCAAATTACTGGGTAGGTCAGACTGAAATAGACCAAGGATCTACTTCAGTAGGAGCTATGCAGTCACAGTTACAGAGAATCATGAGCAGTATCCCATAAACGTTAGTTGGAGGTAAATGCTATAACTTCATACAATCCAATATTTTCTATTGGATCAGATGCTTAATAATGTCCAATGTCTTCTGGCCTTAAGGTGCAGTTTTTTTAAATATCATAACTATGCTGAAATAAAGCCAGGCATGGTAAGCCTTGTTCTTTACAATCTTCTAACAAATTCTTGTTGTTGTAACTTGACACACTGATCACTGCAAAAGTACCACCTGACTTTGGCTGCATATTCAATGCATACTTTGAAATCAACATGTTAATCTTTTCCTGGACATGTATCTCTTTATAGACAATGCCTGTAAGTGTGTGTAGGTGTGTGTGCATATGTGTGTGAATGTTGCACCATAATCAGATAGCATGACACCACCATGCTTTTTTTTTATTTTATTTTTTTGATTATGCACTTCATAGGTGATGTTTAGTAACCAGTGAAATGTAGCTTTGTTATTATGACCACTCCTGTCAGTTCAACTAAAATCTAGTAAAGGACTTTTGGGTGTTTCAGAAATAAATGGACTTTCCCCCCACTAATATGATCTAACTTTTGACCTGTAAAATTACTTTAAAGAAAGTAACAACTGACAGTAGTAATGTTAAAGTACTTCCTTTGTTCATTGAGAAATCAGGTATTTCTTTCCATGCACTTCTAGTTATTTTTTTCTTTGGTTAAATATGAAACTCCATTTTTTAAAATAATTATTTTTAATATAATATGCGACAGTTTATAACATTTTTTAAATGTTGCTTGGAATGTTAAAATATTAAAAGATCGTTGGTGATGAATTTACATTAGGTCCAAGAACCACTGGAACAGTAATGCATGGCTTTACAACCATGTAGTGTCAGTAGCGTAGACTAGGTGACTCAAACTTTTTTATTCGGATGGACCTCTGAATGTTGCAAGATTTTTTGAAGAACTTATTTCCAAGAAAAAAGGCAGGACAGCAGTGATGCAAACTCTGTAATTCAAGTAAAGATACAAAACTTAATGCTTGATGTCACATTTAAATTGTAGCTATTTTTACATTTTAATTTTTTTTTGGCCATTATTAAACAGTGCATGAAAAAGACATCCAATTAAAACGTGAAGTATTGATCATATTAGTCAGTTTTGCAAGTAAAAAAAATACAGCACAATTATCTGCTTGTTTCCTTAGGTGGTGGGGGTTTCCTCATGATTATTTACATCCTACTCCACTGGAAATACACTGCACAACACTGTACTTTTTTTTTTTAACAGTTAAACATGAGCACTTTTTTGTCTGATTTTTCAGGGTTACACTCAGGCTTCCCCTGAGTCCTTAACTTCTTTTAAAACTTTTTTTAAATTCAAAGTCCTGGAAAGCTTTTTAAAAGATCCGTGAAGTAATATTTGCCTCAAAAGTACTGAAAAACAACCAACCAAAAAAAACTTTTCTTTTGATTAAACTGAATTACTGGAATCAGTACATTAAAGCATTTTTTTTAAAAGATCTGTTCACTTAATAACTCAGTTCATCATCTGCATTTTTGGTTTTACACTTATAATGGGCTGCATTGATCCCATATTATACAGTTCATAGAGCTTTAACTGCAGTTTCTGCTCCTTTACATGTATTTTAGCTAATAAGCACAGGCTAATTGAGTGTGCTACCTGTGGACCATTAACAGTCAGGCTAAAACAAGTGACAAATAGACAAAAATTTCAGGCTCTCACCTCATGCCACCAACCAGAAATCAGAGTTTTTTTTTAATCTGTTACTTATAAAAAAGATCGATTTGCTGGATTACAGTTGAGAAAAGCTATCAAATAAATCACTATTATCTAGTATTATCTATTCTAGGTGTGAGTGTGTGTCCATGTTATTGCAACTTTGTGGGGTTAATTTCTCAGAAATATGCTACATTTTGGGGACTTATAGGTACTTGTGGGGACAAGTGACTTTTCCCCATGAGAGGTTCTCTCCTTAGGGTGGAGGTTAGGTTTAGGGCTACGGTGTGAATAGAGTTTTTGTCAGGTTAGGTGTCTTTTGTTAGGCATGTGTTGGTAATAGTTAGGATCAGGATAAGGGTCAGAGTTAGGCCATAGAAACATGTGGGAAATGAATGAAAGTCAAATGAAAGTCACCACAAGGATAGTATGACATAATATGTGTGTGTATGTTTGTGTGTGTGATGGGGTGGGCTTGTCCATTGTGTTTTGCCAATAGACTTCTGGAAATAGGCACTGACGTCCCCTGACCCTGACAGAGAAGCAGTAGAAGATGAATGAAGCAATATAACTAAAATACCTTTTTCTGGCTGATAAACTGTATGATTTGAGCCTTAAGCGTGCTGTCTCTATGTTACTGTACAAACCTTGACATTTTTGTTTAATTCTACAGTATTAGATCTAAGACCATATTTGTGGTGTCCTCTATGGATTGGAATATAGCTACTGCATTTGATTTAATCCGTGCAGAATTGTACATATTTGTGCCTCAGCTCTGTGTTTGGGTTAAATGATGTGTTTAATTTACCTTGGAACACAGTTATAGTAATATCTCTCTACAGCCACCTTTGCTACTATAACAATCACCTACATCCTACATAGTATTGCAACTTTTGAGTACATCTTACTCAGGTACTCATCCATGGAGAGCCAGGAATTGTAATTGCAAGCAATGTACCTTCTTTTAGGTGAGCATTTTATTACCTATTCGTGAGCAAATTGTTTTACTTTAACCGAATCTCATAGAAACGTACAATAACCATGATGATTTGCAAGGAGTAATGTGACATTGTCAAAATATGGCTCTTAAATATATTTTAGTCCTACATTTTATTTGGCATATTTATTTACATTGGCTTGCAACCATGTGACTGGCAAGTTTCTCCCACAGAAAAAAGCAATTGGCAACATGTATATTTACATCTTGATAAATTGGCAAGAAGCATGCATATTTTCATAATCTTTGTTTGAGGATTATAGATTGTCTTTTGTATATTAGTTTTGTCAAGGATTTCCCCCCTTTAAAAATGAAGTAAAAAACGTTAAATTTTACATAAAAAAAAAAAAATGCTACGGATACTCTTTCTACACCACTGACCTGCACAAACATTGACCAGTGTACCTTAGGTAAAAAAAAGAAAGAAAAGAAATACATCTGCATTTGTATTCAATTTGATGGCATTTCTAACAAGAGGTACACAAAATGTTATATTCTTCCTTCAGGGAAAGTAGACAATGTTTTTGCTTATCAGTTGTACAAAAGATTTCATTAGCTCCTGCTGTTTTGAGGTTGCTTAACATGGACACTGCTTTAAAGAGAGGCTGCATTCCATTTAGCAACTTCCCCTGTATTTTCAGCAGATAATGCAATACTTGTGTTTTCATAATCTCCATTAAGGGAAGTTGTCATTTTTTCATTTATTAGTTTTGCCAAAGATTTCAGTGTTTCCTTAAGAAAACTTGACTGTTCACAAGTACAGACACAGAATTTCCCTTCGGGGATTAATAAAGAATAACTGAATTAAATTGATTTGAATTTAATTGAATTAAAATCACCTAGAATCAAAAACAAAACAACACCTGATGTTATACACACTTCTTTCTTCAAATTTCCTAAAAATGCATGCAAATGCAGATGTTTTCTTTAAAATTTTGTTTTCCACCTAAAGTTAGAGAATTCTTTATCCTTTGTTAGAAACTAGATACACAAAATGGCTAGTGTTCATTTGTTGTGACGTTTATTTTAAGTTTTTCATCATAACAAAGCCTCAAATTTTTTTCCACCTGACCACTCCCCCACTTAGCCCCCTTTACTCATCCTCATACTCAACTGTGCCCCTCAGGGTCACTAGGCACTGTCCGCTTCAGTGGCATTTTTTAAATGTCTCTGGGGTTGAGGTTATGCTTTGATATCGAAACTAATTGCAATTTTAGACCATGTAGGGCACCGGTGTGAAACTCAAATCCTTGAGCACCGGTATCTGGCAACATCTAGATGCATCCCTGGTCTTACACACCTAAATCAAATGGCTAGATTCCCTCATCAACATGCAGTGAGGTTCTCCAGAATCCTGCTAATGACCTAATTATTTGATTCAGGTTGGTTAAAGCAGATACACATCTAAAGGTTGCAGGACATTGGGACTGGAGTTTAACTCTGTAATTTAGGAGACCGTAGCGTAAGGTGTGCTGTCATATTGCATGTGTTTATAAATATAGTTTTCATCTGGTTAATATTCTTTATGTTAAACTCAGGGAAAATAGCTGTGCTGTTGCATTGAAATAAAATAACTCCTTTTTCACACTATTTTTACTTTGGACTTTACATTTTTATGTATATGTAATCCAGCTACATGTGAAATTTAGTAGCAGTTCAATGTTAGGCTTTGTTTAGAAATTTTGAAAAAAATATGTACTTTTCCCTTTATCCATCATTTGTATACTATCCAATCTTAGTCTATCAAAAGCATTTCTAATATTACCGCTTTAAATACTTTTTATAAGAAAAATTAAATTTAAAAAAAAGTTCAGAAGAAGGCATGCCTTTCGCAAGACCCTGTACGTACCCCAGCATTGCAAACTCTGTATAGTAATTTAAGTGACTGGTCATTTCCTGCAAAACAGGTTTACCATAAATACTACTTGGAAGGGTACAATTCAGTAAGGAAGAAAATCCTCTTTGCTTCGGTCAAAGTCAGGTGTTCCAATGTCAGGTCCTCAAGAGATCCACCTTTAAATGCATTCTTTCTCCAACATACCTGAATCAAATTACCAGGCATCTGCTGAGCTGAATGTGAAGCCAAGGATTTTGATTTAGTCCGTTTTAGTCAGAACATTATCATCCATCGGGGAGAAGTGAACATATTTATTCCATTCAGTGCATAATTATGTGCGGGGATGGATGAATGACTGAATGTAGTGTAAAGTCCTTTGGTCAAGTCTCCTGACTCAAAAATCTGCTGTATGAGTACAGGCGATTTACCATATTTAAAATGGGTCAGGACCCTCAGTCTCTGACACTTTCACACAATTATGCTTTATCTAAGCTAATTCATCTTAAACATAAAGGATATCCTAAAAAAAATAATAGTAATACCAACTCTCCTAAAGAAGTTTGGTTACTTACAGTCACCACTCAATTCGTATTTGTACATACACTGTAGTTAAAATTTAAAATTAAAAAAGTTTGAATGATTCAAATGCAGCTGGATTAAAATTGTGATCAATTGTTTATTAAAACTGTTCCATTAACGTCTTGAAATAAGAGTCACCTAAAACCATGTGGGGACAAGGGGCTACCTGGACCATGAGGAGCATGTGAAAGTCGGTCTATGCTTGATGGAGACCTGCAAATGACGGAGGGTCAGATGGAAGCACGCATTTCAGAGTACATGGGCTGCTGCCTTCATCCCCTAGACTTATGCTTAAAAATGTATACCCCAAAGGGCCTAAAATGGTTATTATTGTCGTGACCACTGTTCTCCTCTTAAAGTCTTCTGAACAGCACCATGACAGAAATATCAGTTAATTAATTTAGTAATACTGATTTGTGAACTGGACTATTTATATATTTAAAAATATCGATTTGTGCTGACCAAAACTAAGGTTTAGTCTTTCTGGGGCTCATTGTTCTATAAAAAACAAAATCCATACAAAACAGAACAGTTAATTCAATCTATTACAAATTATTTAACAGAGGTAAGGCACTATAAGATAATATACAGTATCACACACTTTACATTGCAATATTTACATTAGAACAATATTCTCACTGATTATAAATTTCTTAACACCTATTTTAAAGAAACAGGATTCCTTATTAACCGTGTATCTCGGGGCAAATAATTCCAATTCAAGACAGACAAATGTGTTTTTAACTCGTTAGTTCTTGGCAGAGGCAAAGAAAGTAAGATTAAAGCATTTTTCAGTACCAAAGTCATTTCTACTACTATTGCACAGTATTTAGAAAACAGGCCAAATGTTTTGTGTGAGGTCCAGATTTTAGGCAAACACTTCACAGAACATCAGGCAAGTCTTTACTTGACTTTTTCAATGCCTGATATTAACATTGGTCCAAACAAATATAGCCCAAAGGGTTTAGTATACCACACTCTTTCCCTCCACCTAACTTACTAAGGTAGTGCGCATGCGCGAAAAGCAGCATGCTGCAGTTACACCGCTTCAGTTGCTTTTAACTACTAATAATAGTATTGGATACATTGCATTTTAGGAACGACTGAACAACTCTAAAGTAAGCTCTGTCCCTACTATAGTGTTAACCAAATTTTGGCATAATTAGGCTATTTCAATCTGAAAAACTCACAGAGAGAAGGAAGGCAATTAGAAGAGTTTATCAAAACAATGTTTAAGTCTTTGGCGCTTAGGCTTCGGCGGGGTACATTAACACTGAAATTTACTTTGATTGTATGCATGAGCTGTTGAATAGAATAGGATTAAACCCCCAGCTTGAAACTAGTGGTGAAACAGAGAGGGAACAGGTTACTATGAACCTCTATGATGAGCAAGCATGAGCGACTGTGGAGAGAAAAAACTCCCTTGTGGAAACAAATCTGCAGAACCAGGCTCAACATGGTGATCTTCTGCCGGACCGACTGGGGATGCCTTGCATGCAGTATGAGTGTCTGGAATTGTCTGCCGGGGGCGCAATAGCAAGGGAGGGAGATAGAGTCTGCTAGATGGTGGAGAAGGGGATGGAGGAGGGATGAATGAGCGTCTATAAGGCCTGGGCATGCCTCCACCATGGCCAATAATCATCAGGGACTGTGTTTTAAACAGACTGTTCCACCAATTGCATTTCTGTTCCAACCCTTTTCCTCTCTATCTCTGCCATCATCCTTCTTTTAATGTGGCTCCCTTCTTCCTTTGGCACCTTCCTTTCCATTCCACCACTACTGGAGACCCTATGGGGAGATGTACCCATCCTACTTCATCTGCTCAACCATAACATCATCATTTTCTATGCTTCCATTTTCCACCAGGACCTGAGAGGCAAAAGCTGTATTTCTCATTTCAATAAAACTCTAGTTGTTGCTTTTCTTCTGTATGGGTTTTTCCAGGTTGAATTACCTGATAAATACACTGAAAAAAAAATCTAAGTGGTCTAATATTTTTTTCCATGACTAATATTTTTTCTACCTTTGGTAGATGTGCTGCTTCAAAATAATACAAAATACTGTTCCCCAAATATAATAGGAATTGCTGCAATCTAATTACAATTGGATAAACCATTGCATGAATCCTTTTCATGAATGCATCAATAAGAATTCAGCTATGTCTGCTTGGTACAGCTGTTTCAGCATGACAAAACAATTTTGTTTACCCTGTGATACATCGGTAGCTGCATCAGAATCAAAAGATATGATCTGAAGATATCATCATTGATATACTACTTCTTGCTTTGCTTCAAGCAATGCGTTTTTGTCAACACACAGCTGTTCAGGTCAACCAGTTCCTGTTGCAAGCTTTGGCAGACTTATGATGTGTTGACAGAAAACCTTGGAAGCTTTGAACACAAGCAATTTATATTCTACCCTTAGTTTCCACAGCCAAAGGACATTGATGATGATGATGATGATGATGATGATGATGATGATGATGATGATAGTTTATTTCAGACAAACGCATCACCTACAGAGATAACAACAACAAAGATTTTCATGTTACATGACTATGAAAGGACATTCTTTACTCAGTGTATGTTTACTCAGTAAATAGATTACTTTTTTCAATTTAAAACCTGTTTTTTTTTTGCCTGCTCAAATTTAACTTTGGAAAGGGAAGTTTCCAATGGACTTTAATGGTGGAGCTTCGTTGAGTTTATCGTATAAATTTTGCTACTACAGTACATGTTGGTAGAAGTACTCAAAATTGGCTATGGATTTTTTTCTTCTCTTGAGTTCAATAATTATCTCTATTTTTGTGTTTCATTATCCCATTCAGTTTAATGAGCTACACATGCTATTGGTAAACAGTAGAAAATAACAAGCAACATTTTATAAGAGTTACTTAAAGAGCAAAAATTGAAATAGAAAATGTTGTGTCATCTAGAATCAATTTATAATTAATACATTTATAATTAGATACAATTCAAACTTTGGTTTACCTGAGTTTTCTTATGAATTGGCCACCATAGAAACAAATGTTAAACAGATAACTTAAACAAATTAATTTGTAAATGCTAAATAAAACTGTAGAAGAGTTCCTTGTTGTTTCAAAAAATATGATGCAATCTATAGTTGATTTGGGTGTTTTTTTAGGGAATGGTGTGAGGACAGCTTTAGCATATAATCCGAATCTGAAAAAATCTAAATAAATAGGAACTGAGTAAAATGAAATATCTTAGATAGCTTCATGAATAAAGCAAATATATTACTTACAAGAAGATCATTAAAACCTTTAGAGCCCATTTGATGCCATTTAAACGTTGTAGGTTTCTTGCAAGTTGAAATGTTTTCCATATTGAACATAGATTTGAAGTGACCATCAACAGGGTTAGGATTGGTAATGCTCACAGATAGAGGCAATACTGCCCCCATCAGGGTTGCTAAGGAGACGGACCCATTAGAATGTGTCTCCAGCTTCACCCATATAGAAATTTCCTCATCTAGGTGGTAGTGTCCAGTGTGACATGCAGCTTAGTAATAAAACAGTGAATTTGGCAGGACCATGTTTTGCCCTTTGAAAAGACTCCATATGCAGATGTGTCTGTGTATCAGTCCAAATATATGAAGATATTATTGAGTCAGTATTTTCAAAATGTGCCAGGGATAAATACAGGTAAGCAAACAAATATTTTGGAAGACCAGTTTTGTTGATTGCATCAACTTTCCTATGCGTGAGGTTAACTGGGGTGTGTATCTAACCAGATCCCATTTGGTTTGTTTTCTAAAGTTCTGCTGTTCTAAAAAGGTCTTTAAAATTCTTTGTTATTATGATTCCAAGGTTTCTAAAATGATCCGTAACAATTTTAGATGGTGACCTGATGTTTTCTAGTGTTGAGATATCCAAGTCTAAAGGCAACACCTTGCTTTTATGCAAGTTTACTTTCTAATCTGAAAGTTCAGTAAACCGTCTTAACAAGTTGAGATTTGTTGGAGTTCCAGACGCTACATTTAAAATACTGTATAAAGTAGAAGATCATTTGCATAAGGGGATAGTTTATGTTTAGTGTTTCCTCTATTTATGCTCACAATGGAATAGTTAGATCTTATTGCTAGAGCTAGTGATTCGATGGCCTAGACAAAAAGAAGGTGACCAAGGAGACATCACTGGTGGGTTCAGCAATGTAAATCAATTGAATGTTGCGCCAAATCCAAATTCCTCCAGTGTTTCTTAAAGGTAGTTCCATTTTACTCTTTCAAACGTTTTGCATTTATGGAGAGGAGGCATTCCACAGCAGCTTGAGTGTATATTATAATAAAAAAGTGTTGTATATTAAAAAAAAGGAAAGTCTATTCTTAACAAAGCTTGTCCGGGGATATTAGCTTGGGTAGACTTTCACCAAGCATAAAACTAGTACGTTGGCACAAGTTTTATAATAGTATTCAAGGATATTGGTCTATAGGATCCAAAGTATAAGGGGTCTTCATTTTTCTGTCAGTAATGTTATACAAGCCTGATTTAGGGTGTTTGGAAGGAATCTTATTTCCAGTGGTTTTATCATTTTATTTTATGTTTAATTCTCTGTACATATCTAACATAACCACACTTAAAGATTTATGGTAACCACCTAATTAGGGTGTACAGAAATATTGAAATATTCCTCTGTTTTCATGTGTAGATGTAAATCTGCATGGTTTGTGCAATCAAGAGCATGATATCTACACATCTATACATTTCAAGGGGCCATTTAATTGTCAATAGAGAAATGGTCCCAGATCCGCAGGTTCATTCCAATGGTGATAGTGATATCTAAGGTGGAGAAGGTATATAAATGAAACATCTCTATATGAAAAGGTATTTTAAGTTGTGTCTAATTGTGGAAAAAAGGCAGCCTTGGCCCTGCTGGGGGACATTGTCAATTGCACATGATAATGAGTGGCTTATTTGACAGTTTATTTTGGAACTTGCCTAAACATAACACAGGAAAAGGAACCATGATTTTTCTGTACTGAAAAAAACTATACTGTATTTGTTGCAAGCAGAGCTTTTCAGGGGATAATGGAATTTTTCATATGAACAGCATGTTTTTGTCAGGTTCCGGGGTCCTCTGTCTCTTTTTGTGGGGTTTTTGCCTTTGTGCCTCTTTCACCACCAGATGGCGCCAGGTCCTGGTTGGAGTGTTGCGTGGTTCCAGCAGCACAGCTGCTCCCCATCAAGCCTCATCAGGCATTGTATAAGAGGAGTTCCCTGTCAGTCCATCGGAGCCGAGTGTTTTGCCAGTTATGGTACCACAAAGCCTCCTGAGCATATATCCGTGTTTCTACCTCGTTGCCCTGAGGTCTCTTATAATAAGAGACTCTGCTTCTCTGTTGCCTTTAGGTGATCCTCTGGATTTCCTGGATCGACCGGCCATACTTTGGCTGTCTTCCTGTTTCCTGAGTTCCTCCTCGTGACGCTGTGGATTTTACCCACTGGTTGCCCGAGCTCCAAGACCCATTTTCTCTGTTGTCACAAGTATCTCCTGTCTCCCACGACTGGCAGCAAACTATTCCTCTGGTCTCCGCCGAACCCGTGCCGACCTGTCCGTTCCCCGCCGCACTCCTCCATAACCTCTGGACCACAAAGAGACTCATTCCCCGGACCACCTCAGTCTCTCCCCAAGACTCAGACCCATCATCAAACCATAAGAAAACGATCCATCAGCTCAGTATTCCCGATTCCCACACCACTCGAACTCACTACTCTGCTTCTCCCCTTAGTTACTGCTGCTTCCTGCTCCTGCCGGCTTTCCCTGAACCCGGTTCCCTTGCAGCTCTATCTTTTCTTTGTAAATATAATAAAACCACTT
This sequence comes from Jordanella pulchra, assembly GCA_034780135.1. NCBI lineage: Eukaryota > Metazoa > Chordata > Actinopteri > Cyprinodontiformes > Cyprinodontidae > Jordanella > Jordanella pulchra. The sequence continues at coordinate 7,060 of JAUZNJ010074567.1, read as the reverse complement.
AATCTGACTACTCTCTCCTGTCGTGGTGACCTGCATGTGGGCTAAGCATATTAAACCCAACATGACAGTTTTTTCATTGAATACATATGCAAGCCTATCACAAATGTGATGGTACGTTGGCCTGCTCAAATGAGAATTCCTTCATACTGTGATACTTATTATTACTCTCATTAAAATAGCTGTGTTCAAAGCAAACTTCAAACAGGCTCCAGTCCAGTCTTGGATTTTAGGTAGGGTTTTCTGTTTTTAACTGACATCCCGAAAATGTTCCTCCTAATAGAAACGCCTGAGTCGTATTTAGGTCATTGCAATAATATGATATACAGTACATTGGTACATACCTGCCTACCTGATGTACATACAGTACATCAGGTAGGCAGGTTTTATTTAGATTTGATAGACATTGAAAAAAAATGGAAACAAGGCAACCAGCTCTCCTTTTTAGCCAGGTTTGAATTGCTGATGTTACTGATGATATAATTGGTTAGCTGTAACTTAATACAATAACCCCTAGGATTTACACTATATGAGCAATTCTTTCTGTGACTGGATAGCTCGGTTGTGCTCTGTTCTATGGTTGTTTGGACATTTGGTGGGTGCCATATGGATATTTCTACTACACTGCATATTAAAGCGTGAGGACTGGGCATTTCAAGTGGTCCCTGTAGCTGTGCTGAATTTTCACAAATTATAATAAATGAAGAAAGCATGTTTAGTAACGCTGATACACCTGGTTTCTCCCTACTATTTCTCCCTACCCCCAACATTTAAAATGAAAGTTGTGTTCTTATATGCATAAATTCCTTTGTCATTGCTAAAGAGTTTTGCACCAAATTGGGCACACTATCTAATAAGGTAACAGTTTTTAGAAGGTTTTTGGTCAAGTATATATATGTCTACATATATATAGATATATCTATATATCTATATATATATATATAGATATCTATATATATATATAGATATATAGATATCTATATATATATAGATATCTATATATATAGATATATATATATGTTCATCCAATTTAGGTTTTTCTCATGTACAGTATCCTCTCCTACTCCTGTCTTTTGTTTATTAGGAGTTTTTCTATTCTTTCTCCTTCTACATTTTTATGCCCCCTTTCTCGATATGTGTCTGTCATTTCTTCAATCTCAAACTTTCTTGCTCTCTCACATCCATCTCATTTCTCGTGTTTTCTTTGAGGTGCAAAACAATGAGGGCTTCTCTCTGTAGCAAGGTTGTTGGGAAATCTAAGTTGAAACTGCAGTAGATTGCAGAATCAAGTCATAAAATCACAGGAGGGGTGGAAGTGGGTAGGCAGCATCAGAAGTACAGGGAGCATTCAGCAGCAATGACATTGGCTCCATGGAACCTTGATCCTCCAATCCATCACCAAGCTTCATCACCATAGCTTGGCTGATAAAATCAACGACTCTTGTCTAAAAGAAAAAAAAAAAACTGTCTTACTTTGTTACACTAACTGGTGGACCATGAGAGATGTCAATTTAAAGACATGATTAAAAAAAATAAACCCTATAAGGGTATAATTATGGATAACTTATTGACTGTGATGATTAAGGTAGTAAATTTCATCAGTCCAGCCTGTCGCTATCAAATGAAAGCACAACTACTTGTCCTTCCCTTTTCTTTGACTTCTTCCTGCTAACCTTTTCTCATGCATGCAGCCGACATTTCTTTGCAGTGATAAATGTTATTCATTACTAAAGTATGGAATAGAAAAGAAAAGGCTAAATTAATACTCTGGCTGGTAGGCCAAGACTGGGTCATTTACTATCAGTTTCTAAGACATCTGAGACATGTTTATTCATTCCCACGTGTTTCCTTAAAGCTATATATCATACTTAGTGACATTATAATGCATGCACTTCCATCTTAAACCTGTATCAACTCTCTCCTTGGTAGTCTCTTTATATCTGTCAGGGTCTGATTTGTATTGGTACAAATGCAAATATTTGTTTGTGTTCCTTCATGTTGTTCTAAGAGCATACAAGCTTCTGTTTCTGATTGAGCTTCAACATTCCTCACACAGAGAAATTCAGCAGAATCACAGTCATGTAACTATTTCTAAATCGAACTGTTTTATGGCAGCTTGACATTCTAAATGTATTATGACCTATTTGTGTGACTTGGCATGGAAAAGAAATATCAATCAGATTTATTCATTGCTTATAAATATCTGCATATTTAACAATTTAATGGTTCCAAACAAAATTGAACATTGTCAGATGAAAGCACTGATGTAACTGTCATTGCTGTGTAAGGATGATTAGAAGAGATAGATCAGAATCCTCAAATAACTTGCAGCCAAGGAAAGTGTGATTTGAGGAGTGATAATAAATCCTTGATGGCTGAATTTCACAGACTGCTGAGCAATTATGCAAAATGCCTACAGCTACACGTGGTAATTTTTGCAAATAGAGTCATATTATTGCTATTGAATTCAGAGGCGTGCATTTCTGTTGTTAAACAAATATTTTTTTCAGATCATCTCTTTAAAAAATAGAATGATCCTTTTTTTCATATGGTGATGTTCAAGTGCATCATTTTCAATCAGCCAATATTTTAAACTGCTAACAGATCATCTCCAAATGCTGAGAAAAGCTTTTAAAAACTGTTTCTACCTCCCTTTCCCTAACTTACAGAACAGCGAAATACATATTCAATATATTGTTTTTATTAAATGGTAAATCCTAAGTTGCCAAAATAAGGAGACATTTTGCCATCAATGCTTACCTTAAACAGCTTGACTCTAAGAAAAACTAAATTAAAAAGTGTATATCAGAACGGCACAAAAATGTAACATATAACATTAACAAATATTCAATATAAACTTGGATTTTTTATAAGCCTTAATATTGAATTCAAATGACATTTGAAAATATTTAAAGCTACCTAACAAAATTATCTATAATTAACCTGTTTCTAAATTTCAATTAATGCTGACTGGCACTTTTGATTATTTCACTGACTATTTTGTGACTGCTGGAAAGTTATTATTTAATATCTAAGCTTTTGGGCCAAAAACATTTGCTTGGTCTAAACCTAGAGACAATAATTTGGTCTCATTAGACTTTACTTAATAAAGTTTACCTACAGCTTTAATATTAAAACCATTGTAATTATGTATATTGCTCCCTAGGGTGTTATTTAAAAGATGAAAACACTTGTTATTGCTGCTGCTTCGTTGTTATGGCTTGAATTGTGACATCAACAATATTTATGAAAAACCCTTACAAATTTATGAAGCACTGTGACTTTGTCAATTCAAACAAAAATGTTTATGCATCAAATCCTATGATTTTATATCAGTGAGATGTAATTAAATTATTGTGCAGGGAACTTTGCATTAAAATTCCACTTTGTGCCATTTCACATCTGGGAAATGTTATGCTTTATGAAATTCAGAGGGAAAAGATTATGCAAAATATTTTATGAAACAAGCCTTCTCTCCATTGTCCCACATCAGAACCCCAGGTGTTTGTAAGCTGTTTAATGTATGCATCATGTTATAATGAAAACTGACAGGGAGGGGAATAGAAAAGTAGGAACGTAATGAGAAAAAGAAGAAATGAATTGCAATCATTCATTTTGGAGTTGATAGATAGTATACATATTTGAATGTTTATTTGTTAAAATGGTAGTATAATGCACATTTCAAACTGGAGAGACTGACAAGGAGGTAATTAGAGAGTTTATTAGCATAAATATTTTTTGGCACTCACACCCCTGCAGAAGACGTGGAGCCAAGTATTGCTAATGATGATAGAATGAACAGATTTATGAGAATGGAAAGGTCTTACCCCCAGGGCCTGGATACTGGTGGTCAACTGGAAAAACTAAGGAGGAGAGAGGCTGAAGGGAGTATGAGGTAGGCCAGGGTGTTGAAGGAGTCAGTGCTTTGCAGCTGGTTGGAAGGAAGATACACTTGACCGTGAGGAGCAGCTTATAAAGAAGAGTTTTGAATGGTATGGGCTGCTGAGGAGGTTTGAAGAGGGAAAGAAGATTGGCAGAGATAGATCCAACTGATGTAGCAGTTGGGTTCTGCGGGTAAGGCTTGGTCTTCCTCCATATCGAAAATATGGGATAGCTTCATTTAATAGAATCTTAAAAAAGGAGTTTTACCTCAAGATTTTGTATTTGGTAGCTTCTGGTTACTACACTAAAATACATATTTGTAAATACTTTGTGTTTTGAGAATTTTGCTGTTCAGTTACAGTTACCATAGTCAGATATAGCCTACTACAGTGGGCATTTTAGAGAAGTACTGAATTAGACAGGCTGGACCACTGAGGGTTTTCAGGCAATGCATTCTTATGTTTTATTTATGTCTGAAAGATAATTCACCTTGACATTTGCTGATGCTTTTGGTCCTAAGTGAATCTCTTGCCAACGTAAAATAGCTTGTCCAGGACTGATCTGCTAAATTTTTAAGGGGTTCCTTGTCAGTATAGCCATTCCCTTGGTAGGTAGTGTGCATTCAGGATGAGACTGATGTCATAAGAGGATGAGTTTTAGACACTCCAATACCTTTGATGCTTGAGTTAACTTAAAAACTCACTGCGATATTTGTGCTGTAACCCTTGCAGCCAGGGATGTAAAGGGGTTTGGTGCATTGGCTAGTAGTATCTACAGTACAAACACCAGTTAACAGTGACCCTCCCAGCATGCCTAAAAGGTGGATAGTGCATCTCAGGGTAAGTCGCAAAATCTCTGTTAAACAGATTTTTAGTACCCAACTTCTGAAACTAGACTAGAAACTAGGCCTGCTAGAGAATTATAAAATTAGATATAATCTGTGAATTTAGAGAAAAGTACATCCAACTGTATATATTTTACATTAATTATAGTCAGGACTAATTGCATCCTATTCTTCAAGGCCAGAGTTGTATGTGTTTTGGAGATTTGATGAAAATGGTACTGTCCGATGAAAGATGGTGGTAAATTTGGCACAAGTGAAAAAGAAAACTGTAAAATACATTTTACTACATTTAAGAATAAATGAATAAATAAAATAAAATAAATAAACGAAATTCATAGTTTTCTGTGGTAAAGTCTACTTGTTGTTTTTGGGGAAATGTGTTTTAAAATAATAAATGACAATGTGATGTTCAATTTCTCATTAAAATTCTGAATATTTTGAAAGAGTTAAATACACATTGCTTCACAAACATAAGTAAACAAACATAACTTGTATAAAGTAGTTTTGTTAAAAATATCAGCATATATTGTGCCACCATTATAAGTATGTGAGGTTGTAAGAGGAATCCCTATATTGTTGGGTTGTTGTGTGAATTTGAGATAGACAACAAATTAAAATTAGAAGGGGAGGTGATGAGCATGCACTTGTATTGGATAGAAATCAGAAATCAAAGTGTCTTGTTTTTAGCCAAAAACTATTAAAAACCATTAAGATCATGTCTGTGTTGTTTTATTTTGTTAATAGTAAAATATTCTGACAATTGCTTTGTGCTTTTTAAAAAATATTCTTTAAGCAGGTATGTATTTTTCACTGAGCCAATATTTACTGTATGTATTTTTTTTTAGAAAATTATGAGGAAAAATAATCAAGTGTATTAATTTTCATTGAGTAATAAAATTTTGCTAAACTACCAGTTTAGAATGTGCACATAAGATATGAGCTTTAAAATGTTTGTATGTATATAAAGACACTTGTACAATTGTTTGCCATTTCCCGTGGTTCAAATATATTAACATTCTTACAGAATGGCTATTTATCATCTGATATTATACCAATGCTTCCTTTTTGGCCAGAATGTTTGCCTGTCAATTTACACGTGAATTTCAGAAGCGTTAAAAAAAAGAGATGTCAACTGTGGCCACAATTGAGATGCGGATTTGGAAAATTGCTTTCCTCAGGGTAAATGTTTACATTTGCATATCTTCCATCTAAGAATTTGTATGGTTTGATCATTAGAACATGATGAGCAAATTGATGAAGGCACATGCAAAAAAATTTTTGCATACACTGGCTGCTGAATTGCAAACATGAATCTCTTTGCGCCTTCTTTAAAGATCCGCTCTGCATTTACAAATGCATTTACATATTTCTTAAGACTCAAACCTGTGTAGATGGACGTTAAAGTGTAATCGAAAACTGCACCAGAAAATGTGCAGATAAGTTTAAATGATTTCTTAAATCATATGAGAAAAACAGTAAAATTAGCAAGTCTTTGAACACTTGTAATAAGTTTTTATTAGACATTTCCTATGTTGTTTACATCTTGAACAAAATTCTTCAACAACTTAATGTAGCTTAAAATAGACTAAATGAGAGGTGCAGTCTTTAGAGTTTCTTGTCTAAAAAAGGACAGTAGCATGTAACAATTCAGCTTCTAGTCTTGATGAAGCTAGTACATGCAGGGTTATCCGATGTTCATTGCTTATATGATCCAATGTGAGTACTTTTAAACTTTTTTTGTCTTTATCAATAACCAATTTAAATGGAAAGGCAGGGAGACCGTGGAGAGCTTACAAGCCTATCGCAGGCCATGAGTAAAGCCATGTTTAATATGTTTGATTTATATTTTATTAAGTAGCTGATGTTATTATTTTGGAAAAAAAGACCTTTTAATTTGTATATCTCAGTTTCTTTATTCATATTTCCCCTTTAGAAAACACTTTTTGTATGAGATACAAGGCCAGCACACCTGAGCACATAGTGATCAGCTGTGGCAGAGGTAAGAATGCTCACATATTGTTCAGATATTATGTTACAGGTCTTGGCAGGTCTTTTCTATATACCAATCCATGTCTGACTGTCTTATATGACGTCCACACAATGGTGTTATTAGTCAATATCTGCACGGTGTTTGAGATATAAATGGATATCTAGTTGAGTGTTAGTACATAAACAAAACTAGGCTATTAACACAACCTTAGGGAGCACAGCTATTAAGGAATGTTTACATGGCTTGAAAATTTCTGACACGTCTTGAGAAAGCTTCTGCATCCCCATCAGACCGATCTCTCTGGGCTCCTTTGATCGGCTCCATCACTTAGTGTAGTGGGGGGCTAT
>JAUZNJ010074556.1:10470-25088 GCA_034780135.1 Jordanella pulchra | reverse complement strand
TTTCCATTTATTTCTGAAGATATTCACTCAGCTATGCAAAACATGAAGGGGTGACAATAATGGTGAGCAGGACTGTACAAATAGCTTTTCCAATTAATTGATAATGAGCTACAGGATACACAAATGGAAAGGTCAATTATTGGTATTTTTTAATTTAGCCTTGTATCACAAGAGTCACCAAAAAAAGTCAAGTTGAGGGCTTCCAAAAAACTGGCTAATCGAAAAATGACCTTCAAATATCTACAGATAACTGCTAACTGTTAATATAGTTCAGGCCCACTGACACAAAACCAGCAGAAGTATTACAAAATACAGTGCATTAATGTTTTGGCGTAAAATTCAGTCTTTTTATTACTTTTAACTTAAACTACAAAAGTTAAGGAAATACACGTCTTTACAATAGTGTTTCAGTGTGCCAACCAGCCAGACTATTTTATCCCCACTTCATTTTTCTTAGCAACACAAACCATCCCAAACATGCATTTACCCTCTTCAACAGAAAACAAGTTTTCTGATACATTGATAAAATACTTTCGCACCAGCAGCACGTAAACCAACCTAAACACATTCTGAAACCCATTTACATTCAGCAAGACTAATACATATTAAATTAGCAAAAATATACATTTTAAATATTTTACTTTGTGATTTATTATATCATTTTTATACACCTAATGCTATAGTAAAAAGTAAAAAAAAACAAACAACTAATCTCAATGAAAGTTTACAATAAAATGATGTGTGTATTTATCATTTTGACATAGAGGTTATGTTATAAATTTTGCTCTGTATGGAAACAAAAATCTATCACAGAAACAAAAAAGGAACTATTCAACCACAGAAAAGCAATCAGATTCAACATTTTGGTTTGAAACAGACAAAAATTAATTATTACGTAAAGCTTGTCAGCTCTTTTCAATAGGTTTAACAGCTGCCCTTTAATCTCTCAGTATATTGATTTCTTGGACAAGGGAGAAAGAGTCAAAACAATTTAGAATATAGCTTTTGCACATGTATACAGCAAGAGACAATAACATAAGTAGTAACAACACTCACATTTGTTAAAAATGAATAAAATGGGTAACAGTCCAAAGAAAAAGAAAAGAGCTGCAGTGGTTCCCTCCAATGACATACATTCAGAAAAACAAGATCTTTATAGCTTACAATATGCACAGCATTCGTGTGTCACAACAAACATGTAAGACACATTCCTGGCCTGAGTAAAACTCTAAAAGTAGTGTGTGTAAGAGCTCCAGTAAGGATGAGCACTCATTTAAACATCCATGGAAGATTTTTAAGATCAGAAAAGAGCCTGGATTTAGTTTTTCCTTTCAATAAACTGCAGGTTGATGGGGGCGGCAGGGCAGAGTAGGCCATGGGTTTTAGCCTTGACGTCAGTAGTGAGAGGAGACACCGCAATGGAGAACTTTTGAATAAGCTGCAAACAAAGCAAAAAAACAAGCCTTACTTAAAATGCAACAAAGTTGTATGTAACGTTGACGTGTAGGACATTAGTTTTAAACAATACATAGATGGCTTTTTGAAATTAGTGAATTGGTTTGAGAAGGTCCTTTGAGAGAATTAACTATGCAAAAGCTGTCAGGTTTCATTTAATGTGTATTTTAGTTGGTCATCATGAACTATGCAGCTGCATTAGGAAAGTCAACAAAAGGAGCAATGTCTGTTAATGGTGGGGGTGGTGTGAAACAATGCGCCTCATATAGATTAAGGTAAGGCACAAAGACAAGGCGATAACAGCTGTTGTCAAAGTTTTAGAATCGATGATGGAATGTATATCATTTGTGGTTCCAGAGACCCCCTCCATCCACCGAAACATTTGTTATTTCCCCCCACCATCACCATGTTTGCTATCATCAGAAATCTCTTAATCTAGGAGCTGACTCACAACTTCCCTCTAGTGGCCACTTTGTCCAACAACCAAGTAAATCAAAACTCATGAAAGCAAGAGGATGTTGGTGGTTGATAATGTTAAAGATGGGTGGACCCATTTACATGCATAAAGAAGGCATAAAATTGGCTCGACTCCCATCTGAAATAAAATGTTTTTAAATTGTCTAAATTTTGATTTTAACCACTGTCTAAATAAAGTGGTAAGATAAGGGATAGATGTAGTAGTATGACATCAGTTTTAGAGTTTAGTTTAATTTAGTTAAATTTTTGGTTTGGGGCACCTTTTTTCTCAAATCTCAGATGGAGCTCACTGACCAATGTCAAACAACTCAGCAAGCTACCAGGGATAAAATCGCCTTCAAACGTCTCGGCTCCGATCAGCATACAGTGAGAACAGCAGAGCCAGGTCGATCCACTAATTTACATGATATCATTGAGCAAAATATACGGACATCAACACACTGCACCAGGAGCGTCTGATCTAACAAGCCAAGACAAATCTGTTTACGTTTGATAAACATGGCGCAGCACTGGTGAGAGAGATAACCAATTCCTATCTTCCTCATATGTTGCTCTCCATTGTTTACTTTCTGGATTTCTGTTGCACTGGTGACAGCATCAGTGCTATCCCAGTGTGATTATGTCACCAGACACATAGCGGCAGGGGCACAGAGGCTAGACAGCTTGCCAGCAGTAGTCAGACTCAGCTTTTTTTGCCAGTGGGAAAGGAGCTAAATGCGAATTGTTAGCAAGTCGATCAGAGTTTGATAAACCCGGGTTAACCCACTCATTTTAGTGGGAAAGAGGCTTGTGTAACTATTTTCTCATCTAAACATGATCTCTGCTGCTCGGTGTAAAAATCATACCTCAAAGTCACTGTATTGTGTGCCGAAACAGCTTTGAGTCAGTTTTCCTCAGTCCAATTTGTGTTTTAGAGATATATTTTATCCATTTTGTAACACAACAAAGAAAAGAGTCTCTAACAAACTAAAAACAGTCCAGTTCTTGATAATTGAAAGAATATTAAATTGTTTAGCATATCAACATGGTAGCATTTGGCTTGTATACAAAAGTTAAATGATCATTTGCAAAAGTAAATACAAGCAGCGTAAAATTTCCTTTTAAATGAATCTTGCTTAACAAAATTTTCTTGCTACAAAAATGTACTATATGAATAAAGTGGCCTCACCTTGCCACAAGCAAACACTGTGAATAATTAACACCCTCCCAAAAAAATCTAAAATCTTAGATGATAGGGATTACTGTAGGTGAGATGAATGCTTAACTATTCTTCCCAACTATTGATTGTGATCTTCTGGAAGTTAAATCCCTGGCCAGTAATGGTGTGTTTGCACTTGCAAGCACTCTGTAATTTTGCCTTACTATAATTTTATACAAAATCTAAATCTATCGTATGTTAGAATACCTTGAGATACTGAGAGTAAACTACAATACATTTGCTTAATTGCAATCAGTAATGTAACTTTTTTTTGTTTTAACACATTATTTTTACTTTTAACTATGCATGTTTTCACAGCAACTCAATCAATATCCTACCCTGGCGAGAGCCAGATGCATTTCCAGCTCTGCTATTCTCCTCCCAATACAGCTCCTGATGCCGTAGCCAAAGGGAATTGAGCCAAAGTTGTCCACACGATCGGAGGAATCTTTCCGTACCCAGCGCTCTGGTTGGAATTCTAAGGGACTGGGAAAGTTCTCTGCATCCAAAGATGTGGAGTAGTGACAGAGGGCCAGCTGAGTCTGAAGAACAGAAAATTGCAATCGAGTAGTGAAAACAGGTGGGCTGCTGTGCGTGCATGAATTTATGCACAAGAGATTTAGGAACAATGTTATATCATGACACATCTGGTTTTGCTTTAATGTTTTTGGCTGACAGACTCACAAAGTTTTTCCTTTAGCACATGCACACTCTGGAAGCATCTTACCCCTTTGGGGATGAAGTATCCACCAACCACTAAGTCATCCTGGGTAATCCGGCCGTTGCCTGGGAGAACTGGAAAAAGCCTGCTCCCAGGAGGGACATACAAAGACTGTTATTGAGCAGCACTACACAGCACCAGGCTATTCATAAAAACTTTCTCTAAGAACAAGAACAAAAAAAAAAAAAACCTTAGAAACTAAAAACTACAACCAAAGATTTTATGTAAATATTCCATGTCTATTTAAGTACATTTTAAAAGTATATAAGCATGCAAGCAGGAAGACATAAACAGTTCAACAGTGCTTTATTACAGAGAATGAGAAAAATGTTGGTGTGATGAGCAGTTAAACAAAACATACCTAAGAGTCTCTTTTACAAGCCCTCTGATGAGAGGCAGGCTAGAGACGTCTTCAGCTGTGGGGACAGTTCCAGATCCCAGAGTCTGTGCGACTTCTGTGTAGATTTGCTCCTGGATGTGAGGATGTCGTGCCAGCAGATAGCTGGCCCAGGAGAGGGTAAAGGATGTCTGAAACAGCAACAATAAGACAGATAAAAAAAAAAAAAGTTGTATAGGTCAATTGTTTTAAGTATTTGCTCATTATTGATAGCTGTAAAGATATCTTGCTCTGATATTTTTTATTTTTTTTTGGAGAGCTTTTGCAACATAGGTGATATAAGCGCTTCTATAATGTTACGCAACAGAGAGGGGGGCTTGAGAAGGGCTAATTCCACACGCTGAACAGACACTCGTGTTTGCTCCTCAAGCTTAAATCACATCCTTATCACTTCTCATCCATCTCTACCTTGATTAACTGTCCTCACATTACACCATTACTTTAATGAATCTTAACTTGGTCTCATAATTCAAAATAACCTGTGACCAAACGTCACAAGGGGAATCAGCGTAACAAAGAATTTCCACTTTACATAACCATTCGGCTAAATTTCCACAGACGTCAACATCTTTCTGACTGAAGGAACTTGATCACCCCCTCTATAAAGCAGAGTACTTCCTCTGTGTGACTCACATTTCACTGGCATTTTCATTTGAATAAGGTTGGCAGATGATCAAATGATATGAAAATGGGTTTTAACACTCTTCCCCCTGTTGACTGTAGAGCGTTACATCTGATTTGCCCTCCCCCAAACCAACATCTTTCCTTCTTTTCCTGACACATTTGTCTGACTTTCCTATCCACCCCCTTCTCTTTTCCTCCAGCACTGTTAATTACATACAGAGATATCAAAAAGGCACCGTTTTTGCAGGCATAACAGACCTCGTTTGGGTGACTAATGATAAGAAAAGCAGATATCCCTGTGTAGGCCATGTCCAAACCTTCTCTCAAATCTACAACCAGATGATGCCCACTTTGGAAGTTATTTGTAATCAATTTCAAATGGCACAAATTATCTGCACTGCCTCTGCCGGAGAAGAATCATATGGCAAAAGAGAATCTGTGCCCCTTTTTAATGAAGCTTAGGCTTTTTCTTTTAAATGTGCACCCCCCACCCACCCTGCTCTTTCTTTGCTTCCTTCTTATGCCAGTTCCCAGCTATTCCCTCACATCCAAGCCCTTACAACCCTCCCTCCCATCATCTCACCTCTGCCCGGACTGTGCCATAATTCTGGCTGTAGCTAACGCGTCTTGACAGCTCTTGTGTGTGCAAAGTAAAGGCAACTTGCACTCTGGGGTCAGGTAATGGCATAACTAAGCGCGCCACCCCACAGGGCTGCGGCCAATTCAGCAAATTTAACAAAAACACAGACACCCTTTTATTCTGTAGGCCCAAGAGAAGTACAAAACAGTCTATCCCCCCCTTAGTTCTCATTAATCTGACAGTACACCAAACAAATTAGGCCGTAACTATGAACAAGTGCAAACACACTCGTAACAGAAAAAAAAAAAAGTTGGCTTTGTCAAATTCTTAACTATTTCCTGTAAACACTTTTAATCCGCCGTCTCCTGAAGCGAAACACTCAGAATGTGGGGCCAAAAACATTTAAAAAAACCACTCAAACAAGCCCTCTTCCGATTCATAGGAAAACATAAAAATGAGAAAAATCAATGTTTCATCACAGACCTTTATACTTAATTAAACCAACAGCCTTAATTACCTGCAACTAGAACAATGTGCGTAATTAAGTTCTAATGAGGAAACATAAGAGCGTACAACACAGATGTCTGGCACAGAAAAAGAAGAACAAAGGGACCCCTGTGTTGAGCTAACAGACAGAGACAAACGGCAAGAAATTAAACCAGACTGAGAACATATTTGTCAGTGGGATACTCTGTAACCTCCCGATTCATTTTCCTGACCCGACGCTGGCACCGACACAGATGTGGTTCCTGTAACCTTAGCATGCACGCTTAACAATAAGTCAGACACACCCTTAATCCGGGCTCCTCCAGCTCCTTGAAGGGGAACAGTTAAGCAATACTAACCAAACACATTTGAAAACACTCCATAAAAAAAAACAAAAAAAAGAAAGAAAAACACACCGTATCAACCCCAGCCAGGAGCATCTCTGTTACATTTGCGTAGATCTCCTCTACACTCAGTTCCATGGTGGTGAGCATGTGTGTGAGCAGTCCCCCCTTCACCTTCTCCCCCCTTTCAACCTGGGCCTTGATCTCCTTGAATCTTTCATCCACATGAATCATGCCTGGGATTAGACAGATACAAAAAAAGGTTGGATAATGGTAGTGAGGAGTAAATAAGGGGGGGGAAACAGCAGGAAAAAGAAGAAATACAAGTCAGATGTTCAAATCCATATTCTTTTCAGTTGATGTTAAAACTACCTTAAAGAAAAATAATGTTTCCAACTCAGAATTTAGCAAAAAACATTCAGCCATTAATATGCTCCATAGAATAACTAATATGTAAAACAAGAAACATTGTCAGAAAAATACAACAATGCAGCAGCACTTATGGAACATTATAAAAACTTAAGGTCCTCTGAACAGGAGTATTTGCCCTAAGTGTTGACCTCATCTCCAATTTATTTTTCTATGCTTGATCCTGGAAACCCCTTGTAAGGGACAACGTTAGCTTAATGTTTATTTAAAAACTCTCAATTGTACTTCTTGTAGATTTTTTGACAGAACTTGTTATTCCCTTCTGCTCTCCACATCTATTGGCGTTCGCTTTTTGTGTAAAAGTACAGTTGAAGCACTTACTGAATCTGAACAAGCCATCCCAAGAAAGACAAAACTCTTCCCATGGTTTGGGAATGATGGGACGAAGCCACTTAGGAATTGCTCCAGCATACATGGTGGTCTTGAAGGAACTAAACATTAGATGCAAGGCAGCAATGTAATCCTGGGTTTCTTTAGGGATGTTGTTTTCCAAGCAACCTAGTCTACATTCATACAAGATGGCAGCCACACCTGTAAAGAGCACAAGTTATCATTAAGAGTTAAGTTTTCCACAATTGTGTAGATCAAGGATCTTTAGTACTATATGGACATTTTTGGGAGCAGTTTTGTGTTAGAAGGTAGTCCTTTCCAAAAATACAATGCATTTGTTGTTTCTGCAGCCCTGTTAGAATAAAGCTAATTTTTCTCTTCTTGCAGAGCTTCTATTGGCTTTTACTCTTTACTAACCTTCCATGGAATATTTGAAGAAAAGGTCATTCACATTGAGGACAGTAAGTCCATCGGGCTGCTGGGCTCGAAGGGTGTAAACTCTCTTGATCAGGTCGTCCACCACTTTATTCACATCGTCAGAGAAAACCGCCACATCACGGGGACGCATTATAAGTTGTCTGAGCACACTTCGCATCTTAAGCCATTCTTCTCCCTCACTGAAGAAAAAAAAACAAAAAAGAAAAAACAGGCCATTTTGAATAGAAATCAAATGAATTTTAATACAAACACTAAAACGTACTTATTTAACCTGTTTTACTATTGTTTGTTGTCAGGATTCCAAAAATGAAAAGCTGGGATAGTACTACTCACGCTGAGATGAGGCCAGTAGAACGGCCCCTAAGGTCTCTATACTCATGCCAGGATTCCATATTGGCTCTTTGAGGGGCCACACCCTCAGCACGCAGGACCTCTGCTACTAGTTCACGATCAGCGATGGAGACCACCAGCTGGGGTCCAAAATAAGACTTGAAGATTTTTCCGTACTTTTTGCTATGATCCATCTATAAAGCAGAAATGGCAGCATTTATAGGGAGGTTCCTGTTTTACTATCACATCACACTTCAGCACAACCTAAAGCAGTTACTCTGAAATGGTGTCTGAAGTCAAAATGGATTGAGACCAACCAACAGAAACACACAGTTAAGGTTATATCAAACTTATTTGTCACACAATATAAATAACTTAAGATGTTGAAAAATATACATTTTTTAAATAAATAAAGGTTAGCAAAGCTTTTAAAAACCTCATATTTATTAACATAAAGGTATTTGATCCTTTGACAGCCAGGTAACATTTTTTATATTTTTAAGCGAGCAAAAATGTAACATCTAGAATATAAAAAGTTACACACAATAATAGTCACGTTGTGTCACTTTTAAATAATATATTTTCAAACAGTGGCTGTTAGACAGATGGAAAGTTAGACCTTTAGGCAAGTATTTTAAACATGATTTTGTGGGAATGTCTATAATAAGCAGTAATAAACAAACCGAAAAAAAAACGTTGGAATAAAAGTTGTGAGAATTAAACACAAGTGAAAGCGCAAGGGTTGTTTGTTGTTAAGTGAATGTTTAACTGTTTTGGTTTGTTCCCTAACCAGAATCGTTTCCTTATTTAATGAATGGAAAACCTCTGGGGTTACTTTCAGCATTCCCATATCTTACACTGTTATAAAACTCAAGCGGTGCAGCGGAAAACTGACCGGGGGTCGAGCTCCGGATGCGCCTTTACGCAACAGTCAGTGCCATTCTGCGCCTAAGTGGCAGAACTGGCTCTTAGCCAGCCATGAAAAGTCAAATAACCTTTTTTTGTGCGCACAGGCAAGACAAACAAATGAGAAAAAAAAAGGTGAAAACAAACATTTCCGGACTTCTTTACCTGAATCTCGTGAATTCTGCTAAAGCCGTCTCGCCAAAAAAACTCAATCAAGTTTGAAATGGTGCTCGGTCCCGGCATCTCCTTCAAGCTCTTGATCTTGCTTTTCTCTCGGACATCCGCCGGTGCGATCAGCCTGCCGGACATGGCCTCCTCTCCGGTCGGGATCTCCACAGCCTCGCTGGCTGATGTCTTGTGTAAGGCGCGGGAGACGAGAAACAGCTGCTCGTTCAACAACCCGGCTGGGATACCCTTCCAGCATGCTCCCGAAAGGCGATTCAACACTGCCATTATTTAAAAATATGAAGCGAGCAAAGATGGATTAAAAAATGCTAACCTTAAACAACTAAAAAGATCTTCCCGGCACGTGTAAAACGCAGAGAGGATTGTATTGTGAAAGGCTTTTAAATAGTGGCTTGGAGAGCCTCAGTATGCGAGGATTGGATGGTGGCTGCAAAAGATGGGAGGGATATCTGCTGTATTCGGGTGTGGGCGTTTACCCAAAAAGTTTTAAGTCCATCCTTTCGTTGCAAAAGGGGTGCAGTACAACGTGCCATTTAAGTTACATCACACCAATCAATTAAGCAGCATACGTGAACGTGCGAAAGTGTGCAACAGACGCGAGCACACATGCAGACATCTGTTTATCTCCTTTGAGAAACTCCATTAAGGTAATGCATTTCTCAAGCCTCTTCCTTTTACTAGCCATCTCAACTAAATACTCAACACTACCACTGTCCTTAAGAAAATAAATTAAAAAACACCTTTAACTTCTTATCAGAGTAAATTCATTCTGATTGATAGTCATCATAACTTGGTCCACATGTTGAAACCCCCCCATATAACCCAGACACAGCTGATGAAAGCAGATGGCTTCTTTAAATTAAAGATAAAATTAGAATTTGTTTTTACAATGGTGACAGTGCTAGAGTAAACTAAGAAATTTGCATAAGTATAATGATTTTTAGGGTCATATTTTATTCCTTGCTAAATGGATGTTTGTCTCCTAAATTTATAGCTCTTTATAAACTTAGTATTTGATTCTCATTCTGAATCTTTTGGTAAAAAGTCAGTCTGAAAGATTCAAAAGCTGCCTCTCACTTAAGAGCATTAATCAACGTACATTTAAGCTTAATGGTCTTTGCGTTTTAAGTAATAGTAATAGTGCTACAATTGGATTGTCTGTTATCTCAGTCTATAATCAACAGAGATGTTGATTTAAATCTGCTTTGAGGCTCTTCACCATCGCGGGTCCTGTAAGCCCGAGGTTTGTTAAGGACATGGCGCTCAGACTGTAAGTCAATGGGTAACTGATGAGGCAACTGTGCCATGTCATCAAGGAAAAAGAGCAGACTAGTTGGGTTCCCACACTTACAGTCTAGGTTTTCTATTTAGGAAAACATCAAGTGAAGTAGACCCCCCCCCCTGTTTTTTTCTTCCTTCTTCTATTGTTGGACCTTGTTCAAGTGTTTTCCTGCCTCACTTGCCAAAAGGAAAAGAATCCAGAAAATAAAGTTACATGTTCATTAAAAAAGAAAAAAAAAAATCAAAGTCACATGCAGAGAGAAAAAAATAACATGATTAAATAATTGGATAAGTAATTTATTAAGGCCTTTTAAATGAGAACTTACAATTAATTTGAAAATATAAAATGGAAGTTTATTATTCTCAAATATAAGAGATATGCCAAAGCAGTTTGAGGTTTAAAGCCAAATTTACAAAACATAAAAAAACATTTTCAGTCAAGTGACAAAACCTGCAGTTACAACATATTCCATTAGCCTTCCTAATCTCCCCTTAGATTCAGAAATCTCTTGTCTTCAAAAGCCGTGAAACTCAAGTCTCTCATGTTCACCCAACCAGATGGATTCTCTGAACCAGCAAATCCATTGTTGCGTATTTCTTTTTTGTGTCCCAGGACAACAGAGCAGATCCTCAGGTATCAGGTTTCACTACTTTCTGAAGCGTTTGAATAGTGGGTGAACGCTCTTGCTTGCTGCAGAGGCTTTGTTGCCCCGGCTTTGATATTCCATATAGACCGTGTCATCCGCGCCTGACATTGAGCTCATGGTGCCAGCTCGCCGGGAAAACTGAGGAGGAAGCAGAAAGAGAAAGTGTTAAATGAAAATGCGTGACGATTCATTTACAGAATTGCTCTTAAGTCTAGACTTGTTTCTATAAAAACAGTTTAAGTTATGGTTTGGCAAAGTTCTATGTTTTATGAACATGTAAAACCTTTTTTTTAGCATTGCTATACAATTTCGGAAAATTACAAACATCAAAACACTACCTGAAGTGTTGTCCAATAAAATAGGACTTTCATTTTCATTTTTTTGCTAAACATTAATTGCATCATTTTCTTTTAGCCTTCATAATAATACACTTTATTTAAAGCACTTTTCAGAACACTGTACAACAAAAATAAAACAACAATACACACTATTTAAAAACAGGACAGGTAATCAGTGGAGGTATGCAGTCTTTAACAGATGATTACAAAAAACATTACCATTCAATTACAGCAATTAATACTATCTTGTAACACGCCACACTGTCCTTCTCCTATGCAGACTGTAAATTCATTTCTGAATAACAAATGCATCCAAATTTCCTACTGAAAAGTCCCCGAGGACAAAATGTGATCTTTAAAACTAGCTTGTTATGAGACCGACTGCCATTCGTTTAAGTACTAGACATCCACTCTTCTTCTACATTTTACTGCATCAAACAGACATTTCTTAAGCAGTAGAGACAAACAATGCCTTCAAAGCCCTCACCTGTGGTCGGGCTCCCACTTCGCCTGCCACAATTTCCTCCTCAGCATCCAAGTCTGAAGCAGCCAACACCTTCTGAAGCAGCTGCTGCTGTTCTTCTCTAGTGGAGAACATCAGGTCCTCTTCCTCCATACCTGCAAGCTTTGTGATAACCTGACAAAGAAAAATAACACATTCTTGTTTTGGCATTTAAACATGAAACAAAGTTGTGTGCAAGCATAGATGGATTCAGTCTAAATCCATACATATGTTGATTCAAATAATGAGATCTCAAACTTTCCGCTTTAAAAAACAATTTACAGTTAATTAAAGTGAATGTAAATATTTGCCTCAATCAATATCCTAAAACTGGATATATTTTAGATTTCCTCTGGACTGAAGAAGCAAGTTATAAAACCATGTTCTGGAAACAGAATCAGCTTTTTTTTCTAAATTCATTTTGAAACCTTATATAAAGCCGTAACCACAGGGTTATCAAATCTATGATGTAAAATACAATCTGTACAGAATTTAAATTAACTGGTCCCAACTAATTTTGGTAGTGTCTGTGCCAAATCTCTTTAGTCTACCTAATGGTTTTAGAAAGATAAAACCACAAAGCAGAGGGCTTGTAAGGTTGAATCCATCCACCAGTCCAAATGGATACTTCATGTGATTTGTAAATGACCTTAATCCAATTGATGTGTCCCAGTTGGAATAACTTGAATGAACCCATGAGGGAAAACCCCATACAACAGCACTGCAAGCCTTTTTTAAAACTTTTTTTTGTTTTTACTTTTTGACCAGGTACATATGTAACTGACACAATAACACCTACCTGACCAAATTCAATTAACATCTTATAAACAATTAAAACCAGAGTTAAAGACTTGTTTTCACTCTTTAATATACCAAATAAATCATCTTTTAAATTTATGAAGTCCAGCAATGAGGATGTACCTAAAAACAGAGCTGTGGCCATCATGTTTATTCCTGAAACTTACAATATTTCATAGAAGCTTTCTGACCAACTGCAACCAAGTGCTTTATTCCTCCTTTTATTTAAAACCTTAACATTATTATTATTATTATTTGGTTCCGTTTGTTATGTGAAAGCCCTCATTACTGTTAGCTTTAGGTGCATGAATATGACGGCTAAAAATGTTGAGAATGCACTCAGGATGCATAAGACCAGTGGTCTAAAACCTGACCTTCCTGGCTTGACAAAACAATCATCAGACTCCTTCTATCCTATTCTGTCACATACAGAACATCTCCAGGATTAGACTAACGTCTCGAGAGAACTTTGAAAACAAGTTCATGTGTTCATGTTAGTAGAGTTGATTTGCTGTAGCTGCGTCCTCTCAGGTCTAAAAACTCGATCAGACAGCTGCAGTTGATCATAAATGCTGCTGCCGGCGCCCTCACTAAGACTAAAAGAGAATAGCACATCACCCCAGCTCTAAAATTGTTACAGTGGCTCCTAAAATCTCAGAAAATAGACTTTTTTATATACTTCAGTTCATCTGTACATAACCGAATAACTTTTGTGCCAAAATACATCATAGACTTTTCGGTGAATCAACCACCCAGATCGAAAAGGTCTTCAGGCTGAAATCTACTCGGCACAATCAAGAACCAGAACCAAACATGGATGAGCAGCTTTTAATTCTTATACTGTACAAAACTGTGAATCTTGAAACCCTCAGTTACTTCAAATCAAGACTACAACGTATTTTTGTTTAGAGTTGCCTCTGACTGTGCTACAGTATCTAAGTTTTATTAGTCAACTTTGTTGTGTAACTGTCCTTTATTTTTCTTATTAATCATTTTATCATGTTTTATATAATCATTTAATGATATTTAACTTAACTCATTGATTATTTAATTACCTTTATGCCTCTTTCCCCACCTATAGTACTTTGAATTGTTTTGCTACTAAAAGGTGCGGTAAAATACCTTACATTAGGCCTTTAATTTTTTATAATTTCCAAACCAAATTAAATAGTTTTTTAATTACTCTTTTTATTTAATTCCGTTATTGCCTTTCAATTACATTCCAACCTTTATGATTAGTGTTGCTGAAGTAGTTTTAAATTTTAATCTTCCCAACATGCTATTTAAAAAAAAACAAGCATTTGCTTACTAAAAAGCAAAGAGTACATTTGTTTTGTGAGGCAAGAATGCTGTTAAAAAAAGACCCGGGTCTAGTGAAGTAACAGGCATTGTCTTGTTTTTATTACTAATTATTCCCCCAGATCATTTTCAACCTTTACTTAATTTATCTTATTGTTTACATGAGACACTGGGGCAAAATGCTGAAGTAGTGAACACACCTTAAAACTGTATCCCTGGTCAACGAGGAACCTCTGCCTCTTTGTGGAATAAGCCATTTCCTGGGTGTCCTGGGACACCAAGGAATAAAAGTACGCATTGTACTCCTCAGCCACCATTCCTAAACAGGGAGAAAAGGATGTTGACTTCAACTGTTTTTGTTCCTTTGTAATGGAGGATGTAACAGTTGTGACATGTTGAACTGTAAGTGGCAGATAGACTGACCTTTCTTGGCTCTTAAGACTCTACCAAGTCTTTGTGCCTCCTGTCTGCGCGATCCACCATGTGAGGAGATCTGGATCAGAACATTGGCTTCTGGCAAGTCGAAGGAAGTGTCACCAACCTGTTCAGATAACCAGAGTTATGCAACATTCAAATCAGATAACCACAATGCATAAGAAGCTTTAACAAACCCTGGCAAACAACAACAATTAATAGAGATAATTTTTTTGAAAGAATACATTATTAGTACTCAGATGTGCACAGAAATGTTGATTTAATCCAATGTGCTTCAGAATGTAATTACTTCAACAATATTAGGGGGAAAACCAGTGGAAATTCCTCATTAGTTGCTGCTGAGTTGATTTTCATTAAAAATGTATTCAAGCATAAAAGAATAAATAGTCGAAAAAAAGAAATAATGACTAATCAAAC
>JAUZNJ010074556.1:0-10370 GCA_034780135.1 Jordanella pulchra | reverse complement strand
GAGTTGATTTTCATTAAAAATGTATTCAAGCATAAAAGAATAAATAGTCGAAAAAAAGAAATAATGACTAATCAAACCATCACAATATAATTTCAATGTAGAGGTCTGATAACAGAAAAAAACGCCTACAAGACGCAACCTAGAGCTTAGTTGATAAAGCTGAAGAACTGTCATGAACAAACTGGGTCAGAACTTTTTCATAATATGATAGCAGCAGATCATGGTTTGGCTGTTATTTTTCTGTTAAAGATTAATAATTTTTTTCTATAGTTGTTGTTTAAGCAGCTGCTGTAGCTATAAAGTATTTGCAGGGCCTGTAACCTCATCCACTGTACTTTGATCCTACTAGGCTTTCCAATAACTTAATCCCTTGTACCATTTAGTTTAATGTAATTAATTCTTGATAGTCTTTCAGACGCACGTTTTCCTAAGAATACCCAATGAGGAGAATCCCAACAAAAGTATTAAGGGCTAAAAATATATCTAAATCTGGTTAAAAGATTCATTAGAAGAGGTGCAGTAGATTCAGCAAATGCCAATCAAGGTATGGTTAGGCTTGTTAGGGTGTTAGAGGTGGCAGGTGAAAAGGTGATTATCGAAAATTGTGAACGTTGGAAAGGAACATTACTGCAGTTAGCTGGTTCGCTCTGATGTGGAGCCATAAATGAGGACAGTGTAAAGGCAGATTGAATTTTGTGCAAGCATAGCAGCACAAGATCACATTATTAAGAAAAACATTGGCCATGAAGAAGAAAGCTGCAGATACAAAATGATAGGTGCTTGGTAAGACACAGTTGTTAAAACTGAGAATATAACATTTTAAGTATTATTATTGCAATTTCTTTGTATTTACTGTATTTTATTATATAAAAGCAAAAGTTCACCAATACCAAGAGGAAAGAAATTGGTTACATTTCATCTGCTTGACTCTTAGCCAGCTAATTTCCATTTATAGTATCATTAATGAAATACATTTTTTACCTTGGAGATGAAAATGGTGTTGATCTTTGGATTGTGCTTAAAGTTTTGCAAAATCTGCATTCGTTCTCCCTGAGAGGTGGGTCCATAGATGAAAGGCCTTGAGAGAAAAATAATAATAAAACAGGACAATTAAGACTAGATGACTGGGGAGCTAATGCAAGCAATTAAAATAGATTTGAATGTGGAAACCTACTTGTTGAGACGGATGGCATATTCCTTCAAAGCAAAGACATTGTCGGCAAAGACGATAATTTTGTCATTGCGTCGCTCATGGAAGCGGATGAGGAACTGGCAGGCCCGAAACTTATTGGGGTTCATGGTGTAGAGCAGAATGCGCTTCTTTGTCTTAATGGCCACATACTCTCTGTAAAACTCTGGAGACATTGGGCACCAGACCTAAAACACAGCACAGGTGATAACACAGCCATCTGCACCATCTTACTGTACAATACCAAAGGTTTGGTGCCAACAGGATTAGTATATGGTCCTCAAACTCTGCTGAAACACCAGAGCTGACACCAGTGATAAACCCTCTAGTTAAATATAGATAAGGGACATTTATATCATAGCTTTAGCTTCTTATAAAAGGATTTCACTTTGAGTTGCTAATTCATCCTTTTCCAAAAACACTCCACCAATCCTCCTCATTAAAAAAATACAAAAAGAGTTACTGGTATAAAGGTTTTAAATGGTTTTAAAATTGTAATATTTTCTTTCACATTACTACAATGGGTTCAATTTTATTTAATAAGATTTTTTTTTTTTAAGTGCAGAATGACAAGAGTCTATTTTGACTGAATTGAATAAGAAGGCTGCAACTTTGTCACTCATTCAGCTGTTGCTACACACTGCTGGTCAGCCGCCTGAAAGAAGGGTTCAACATTTTCTTTTCTTTTTTAAAGGAAAGACAAACTTAGCTGATGGGAATATTTCTGCTAGCAAATAACATTAATAAAATAATATATATGCAAACAGAGCAGCAAGGAAATTAGGATGAAAACTCATGGCTTTGTTTTATGTTTTCCCTTACATCTGCTAATTAAAGATCAAATCAACTTCAAACTAGAAAAGCCCTCAGATCACAGACCTCCACCAAGCAGCTCGTTTGTTTGTCCGTTTTCAAAATAACTTGAAAAGTGTTTATCAGGATAACCACCCCTGATCATCACCATAACGTCATCATTTGTCGATTGTGATAATACTCCCCTTCTGTGAAAATTTGAGCAAAATCCGCCCCACACTTTTCAAGGTATTTTGAAAACAGACAAACAGCGATGAAAACATAACCTCCTTGGCGGAGGTAATAAATGTGGCGTATTATTTTTGCAGCAGCAATATTTGCCGTTCTGTTTTGAATCATAGCAGTTAGATTAAATTATATGTCTTGGCTCTAGTTATTAATTCCTTAAAAAAAGAACAAATTTTATTCAAAGGATATTATTCTTTAAGAACATACCCATCCACTGCCAGAGTCGCATTTTTGTAATATAAAACCATACGATATTTCTAAAAAGTATAGATCCAAACTAATTAATCAATTAGCTTCTATTATTAGCAATGCTTGGAGCTAAGTTCTGTCTCCGTACATTGAAAACATGCGGTACAAATCATTAAAATGACACAGGGATGCTATTCCATTAGCCATAAATCAAGTAGAGACTCTGAAAACTAAGAAAAATGCGAATCGTGTTGTTTTATTCAAACATGTAGAGTTGGTAACAGGTTATCTGCTTTAGGTTAACACATTACGGCTGCTTCCGATGGCCCGGTCTTGAGTTTTATCCATCTTTTGCCTACATTATTGTTAGCTTAATGTAGCCTGCTTCAATCCAAGTCCGATTTAAGAGTGTTCGGTAATTTCCTGTTTTCTTTTTTGCATGTTAATCTCACTTCCAGCAACTTTAGAGATATGAGTAGGGTCAGGAATATATCTGCACTGACTGGCTTTGCATGATTACATAAAGTTAAAACCTTTACCTCATCAGCATCATTTGCTGTGGTCTAAAACAAAAAGAAACCTCATGAAATGTTCTGCTTCGAATGAAAAACCAAGACTTTTTAGAAGAATTATGTTTAACTTTAAAGTTAACATAACCCTATTTTTACGTGCTTTAATTTGTCGCACTTTATCACTAATAAATCTCATTTGTGAAATCTCTCCTGAAGATTAAATCAAGCTTACCTCTGCACACTGGACTTTTGCAATATAACCATTGTTCTGTAGCTCCATCCAGTTAGCTTCATATAGCTTAGGACCAATTAAGAAGTTAAGATCCACAATCTTGTCGTCTTCTCTGACCAGTGTAGCTGTGAGCCCCAGTTTACAGTGGGCTTGGACAATAGTTAAGACCCGTCGAAACATCTTAGCTGGAGAAAGATGCGAAAATGTTCAAGCTCCATCAACAACATTTGTTATAATCCAGCCCAATTACTTTCCTGAAGCAATGCAGAGAGCCTACCAGGGATGGTGTGCACCTCATCCAGGATCATAAGTCCCCACTCCTGAGTCCGCATCCACTCCATGACCTTCTCAGCCTCCCAGGATCGCTTGGTGGTGTGACCCAGCATGGAGTAGGTACTGATTGCCACCGAGCAGCCAATAGGCTTGTCCTTGGCATCGGAGGTGAAGCGGCAGATCTGAGAGTCGTCGATGGTGGACCACATCTTGAACTGCGCTTTCCACTGCTCCACGGAGACAGAGGAGTTACCCAGCACAAGGCAGCGTTTACGCACGGTGCAAGCAGCGGTCACACCCACTAGAGATTTACCAGCTCCTACAAATCAAAATGTAGATATAAGCAACATTACATTAAAAGTCGTTAATATAATTGAAGAAAGCGGACACTTGATGTTTAGTTCTCCTCTGACTCTTACCGCAGGGCAGGACTATGACTCCTGATCGCGCTCGACCATTTCCAAACATCTTGCGCAGACTTTTCTCCTGGTAGGGCCGAAGCACTGCAGTGGGTTTGAGGTCAATGTTGATGTCAGGGTTGACAGTGTCGTTTCGAAAGTCATATTCAGCTAGGAGAGGGTATTCCAGCTGAATGCAACGCTTCTGCAGCTCCTCTATCATTTCCTACAAAGGATCAGTTAAAGATAAAGCCACAGTTCTAAGTGGAATCTGTTCTCTTTTGTTGGACGTAAGACTGAGCCATTAATTGAACTTGCAATATAATCTCAGTTCAAAAACAATTTTCAAACCGTAGAGGCAATTAATTTTGATCGCATTACATTTAACAAGAGTAAGAGACCGAATTTCTCCCTCCAGCCCTTTAGTTGCCTGTTAAATTAGGTTTGCGCCAAACAGAAGGGAAGAGAAAGTTGCAGGTATTGTGCAGATCCATGAATGCGATTTTAGTAAACGCTTTCCCACATAAAAGTAAAAGCTTTTAATATCATAAAAAATATGAAACCATGGAGTGAAACATCTGTGGTTAGTGCAAAGGAAAATCAAAATGAAAAACTAATCAAACAATTTAGCCAATTATTTTTGGCTAAATCATTCACATCTGGTTGGATGATAAATATATTACCTGTCGAATTTCAAAAGACACAGTCTGAGTCTCTTCCTCCTCCTCTTCCTCCTTGTCCATCTGTTCATAGTAGCTGAAGATGTCCTCTGGGACCTGCTGGGTTAAAGTTTGTCCATCGCTGGGCTGCTGTGATGTGGAGGGACCTCCTTTGTCCTGGACAGCCTTAGAAATCTGTCATGAAAATAACAGAGTAGCTGAGCGGAAATTTGAGAGGCTGCAATTGAAATAGCAGAAAATAGTTTGCAAAATAAATGAATAAGATTCTTTTTTTTTAAATGGTTTGAAACCTATTTTTAAACGGTTAAGGTTAAACAGTTAGCTGCTGATGATTTCGTTATCTGACAGATGTATCCATGATTGACTAATCTTGGGTTGCATACCGCAGACTTGCTGTGGATGACTTCAGTGATGAGCTCAGGGTCCGATCCGTCGGCACCTCGCAGGCGGCATTCACGAATCACGTTGTCCTGCAGGAGATTCTGAATGACATCAGGGAACGCACTTTCTACAAAATACCTGACATGAGAGGAGGAAAATTCCAGATTTGATTCATGAGGCATAGAGAGACAGAATCATTTCTAAAAACTGATTTTACCTGTTGTGTTTGAGCACAAGCTTCACTTTCCCATAGCTCACAGTGCAAAGCTAGGAGAGAAAATGTGATTAGAATGAATCCCTAAAATAAACAAGCAAAACTATCTTTAAAAATGATGTCTTTGTCATACTTTAATAAACTGCACAATGCCATCAGGGACGGATGTCTTGCTTAGTTTCTGCAGGTACTCGACAATATCCGATGTCTGCAGGCCCACACTGACAGCAGCGTAGAGCGAGTACGCAGTCAGCTTGTACTCATGGATGTGGTTAGGCCTGCAGACAGGCTCTGCTATGGCCACGAGGAAATCTTGGGCGTACTTATACACAGGAGAGAAAGCTTCTAGAAAGATGTGTCCATCTGGAGCCTGGAGGTGATGGAAAGCAGACTGTATTACAAACGTGTTTTTTTTTAAACCCAGAAAGGTGCTAGGATTGTTTTTAAACAATGAAAAAAATAA
The DNA here is from genome assembly GCA_034780135.1 of Jordanella pulchra. NCBI lineage: Eukaryota > Metazoa > Chordata > Actinopteri > Cyprinodontiformes > Cyprinodontidae > Jordanella > Jordanella pulchra. Next base: position 4,798 of record JAUZNJ010074556.1, on the reverse strand, counting down.
ATGACAAACTTCTTACCACCCAGAGCGGGCGTGAAGAATGGTCTTTCTTGAGCTGCATCTGAACACGGTAGTCTTTGGCTCCATACTCGTCAAGCTTTGTCCCAGACTCATCCACCTGTTTTCCTGCAGCGGCTGGTACAGCCTCCTGGGGCTCACTGCCTGTCACCTCGTCCTCATCGTCTTCCTCCTCATAGTGACGTTTCCTGGATTTCTTTTCTACACCCCGACAGACAACAAGTAAAAACGTACCTTGCTAGAAAACGGATGTTGGAAATAAAACTTATCTTGGTTTTAAAGTGAATAAAACTGATGTTTGATTATTGATGAAATCCTTTCAAAACACCACCTGCTCTCCATCTGATGAATGCTCACTGGACACTCAAGTGTTCTTTTAACAGAACAGAAATACTTAATGAGAATTACTTGGACGCTGATACCATGTTTGCTGACATCACAAAGTCTGTCACAATGAAATTTCCATTTCATTCGGTTCAATTCACAATGTCTGGAATCAGAAAGAAAATATTTTCCCATTTCTCTTATAATATCTAATGTACATTTGCACCCAATATCTTCACACCAATATGAACTATATTCAGAAATTCTAAATAATTTAAATATCATAAAACTTACTTATCTACATTGCTGGCTACTGCTTCTGGCTTTGAAATCTGGGCTTGATCCAAATAACTCAGATTGTAGCTCGTAGCTCCTGTTTCCCTTGACCTTTCATGGGGTCAACAGTAGGAACACTACCCAGGGTAGGAAAAGGAGCTCCTCACTGCTGTACTGAATCCAGACAGTCTTCAGCCTTACAGGCATCATTAGGTGACGGACACAGACATGAATGAGGCCGGGCAAATTGGGACTACAGTCTTCAGGAAAAGGTCGACCTAGTGAGTGGCTATAGCTCTCCATTGTAGGACCTAACTTCTTCCTTACAGCCAGCAGTATTCAGACAACACCTATTTATGGCAACTGTAGACGTACTCCCACCGTGGTTTAAGTGGCCTTACTGAATTGATGTAATCAGACTGAGCCTTGCTAGTTGCTACTATTCAATGAGCTGCATTACATGTTCAGAGGAGTTCTGGAAATGGGGCGTTCATAGGTACCTAAGGAAGGTTAAACTGAATGCAATTTTAGCTTAAGCCTGTTAAAAAAATACCCTAAGGTTAATGTGTTGTATTTGAACAACCATAATGTAGTTCATTAAGATAGGTTGGCCTTCATGCGTAATGTTTCTGATATGTTTTAAACAGCACAACATTCCTGACATGTCAGATAATTTTTGCCTTCACTCATTTCTGGTTGCATTTCACATGAGAATATATATATTGGAGTGGTTTCAGAAGAGGGGGAATGCAATATAGAAATGATAGTGATCTGTACAGAAAGTGGGTATTACAAAAAAAACTGTACCAGCTTAAGTCTGGACTTTGACTAGACCCTTCCAACAAATGAATAAGTCTGGATCTAATTCCAAACATATTAGGCTTCACTGTAAGATAATGGCCAGTCTCCTGTCCCAGGCTCTAGTCTTTAGAAGCCTGAATAGATTTTGTTCCAGGATTTTGTTGTATTTGCCTTCATTCATTTCCACATCAGCTTCTCTTTTGAATGCAGAGTAAAAGCTTTACTACAGCCCACAGCATTTTCCATGCAGGTAAAGCAAAGCGTTCATCATCTAATCAGTGTACATTCATCCACTTCTACATGATAGAATAGTCCCCAACAGAGATAAATGTACATTTTAGTTGAATCTTTTAATTTTTGTTTGTTGTTTTTTTTTTTGCCTTTCTCCCATAAAAGCTAAATTCTCAGATTTCCAGATCAACAATTTTACTGTCAACTGATTCTCCCACCTGAGCTATGGATTTCTTTTTTTGTTTGCTGTGTCTTTGATAGATTTTTTTACTAAGACTATTAGTTTTAGGTGGATGGAGAAAAAATATCTTGTAAAATATTTAGCTTGGGATTGCTGTTTAGTATAATTTGGTCTTCAGAAAAAGATAGGTTTACCACGTTTCATGTTTTGGTAATAGAGGTAATAGCCTGATACGAAATATTTTAGTAAAGTAATTAAACGATCCATGTTTAATAAAAGAAACTGCAAAAACATATACGTTGTCTTTCAGTTAACAGTTTAGCCAATGGCTAGCTGGCTAAAGTCTAACAAGCCATCAGCAACCTACCTTTTTCTCCTTTATCTCTTCTGCCCATCTTAAAATGTTTAAATGGGCAATGCAGAGAAATAACTAAACGACATATTCAAAGAAGTGATTTTAAGCTCGACATGGGATCGTTTTTTATGCTATGCTTCTTTCTTCCTTCTTCTTCGTCTTGTTTAATGGCAGGCTACAACCATGACTTGTAGGTGCGTACCGCCACCTACCGGAATATATAACATCATGTACAATGGGATTTCTACTAATTCCTACCATTCTAAGATGTATAACAGCTTTCTATGTTTCCTTCCCTCTGCTGTTAAAACGTTGCTTCTTCTCTTATATTTGGTTTCAATTTCACCCTTTCTTCATTATACTTCCTACAATATGATGAAATATATTTTACACTTCCTGTTGTTTCACATTCTGAGCAGGTTTACCAAAAAGAAACAATGTTTTGCTTAACCCAGTATGATCAAATCTAAATCTAGCCATATTACTTACCTCTCCTCGGTTCTTTCACATCCTTGGCATTAATAAATTTCTGTATATATATCCTTACATTTTTATGTGTGTCCCACCTATCCTGCTATTTTTCCTTCATTTCTTTTCTAATTATCATCTCAGCTTCCTTTTTTTCACAGGTATAATTATAATATTAATTGTCTTGATATTCAATTAAATTCAATTATACTTTATTGATCCCTGAAGGGGAATTCAGCATATTATTTTTTTATTTGTATTGTTTATTTTTTTTGCTATTTTGTCTGCTCCCTCATTTCCATTTTACCCCTCTGAATGTTTGCTGGGCTCCTATCCATACAGCAGCCCAGCAAATATTCTGAATTCCATTGGATTTTTGTAGTCTAAATAAACTTTGTAAAATTTCTAACATTAAATCTTCTCTTTCATATTGTATATTTTGAACACTATGACAGCCCATTAAAGAATTAATACAACAAACTACTCTGTATAATCCTATAATTACCCCCATCATCTCTGCTGTGTACAAAGTCATTTGATCTCTTACCAATTAAATTCTGATCCCTACCCTAGCTCATAGACCCATCTGTCCTATATGTAAAAAGCTGTAATATTAACTGCTTATATAGTGATTTTCCAGTTTGTCTCTCCTGATCTCTTTCCACTCTCTCTTCAGTTTTATTATATTAAAATCTACTATGACTTTTGGAAACAATCCGAAAGGGATTTTCCTAGAAGCTGTTGGCAGGAACATCTTTAGGACCCTAAATAGTAACGGGTGGGGGTGGGGGGGATGGGGGTGTTTGGGGCTTGGCCCCATGTAAGATGCTTTAGTGCATGCACAGCACATGCACAACAAATATTAGTTTAATGTCCCTAAGCGGATAGCTTTGGCAAGCAAAATGTGCCCCTTTGGAGTTTACCTTGGTTATAAAACACTCTTGTGTTAGTCTATGTATTATGCTTTTGTAAATATATTACAGAATAGGCTATTTAAAGACACTTATTCTCAACAAAGCTCTATGTCTCTGTTTGGGCCAATGGAACATCGTAAATTGGGATTCTGGTAGATAGCCACAAACATGTTTTTTAGAAACAATTTGACGTTTTTCAACCCTAAGTTATAACATTTGCTTTATATATATATATCAACACAATAACAAAGAAATATCTTATATCCATCTATTAATCAAATGAAAGGAATACCACAATGAAAACAATTCATTTTGAGTAGGAGTGATAAGGAGTGATAAGTTTCAAGCATGCAGCGTTGTTATATCAATTTAATATGTTATACTAATTTGAAACTACATACGGTGTTCACAGAATGAACGAATGAATGAATTCAGGAGAAATCAGTGTCTTATGATCAAGTCATTTATAAGAAGGCATATGTGTTCTTGATTTTCTTTTACTTTGTAATTATTATATTAACAATAGGCAAATGCTGTTAGCATGGTCCCTAATTTATAACCACAACTTTAGCCCCATAAATGTTACATATTGTATAATAATTGAATTCATAATAAAAACGAATTAGTCTGTTTTAAAAAATGGATCAGTAATTACATCACCACAATAATGCATCTGTTCAACCAGAACGGGCATCTGTATAATTATACAGATTTTTTTACATTATGGGATTCCTATTCTTCCAGGGGAATTTTCTAATGTATTCAATGGTATCCCATCAGGAAGAATATCTCTTGTGAGTTGTGTACTTTGCTCACAAACGCACAAGTTGAATTTTTTCATACACTGATCCAGGTTCTCCAATCACAAGCCAAACTTTTTACTATTTATTTTGCATTTAAACCATTATGTCCCTTCGATAAAATACAGTACAAATAGGAAAGCCCCCCAAAACATTCAGTCTCGTTAAAACATCTAATTTATTCTTCTAAACTTGATGTCCTTTATTTTAATGTTATTGTAAACCACTGAGATTTTGTGTTGTGGTATACTCCGATTTTATTTTTATTTATTTCTGTTTTGATTGGTTATATTGTTTTCTTCTGCATTTCAGCTTAATATGTGCCATGTTCGGTTCCCTCAAAATTTCTACAAAGAGGAAAAAAGGACAGTTTCATCGCTCACACATAGTCGCGTGGGGGGGGGGGGGGGGGGGGGGGGGGGGGGGGGGGGGG
>JAUZNJ010074555.1:16040-43284 GCA_034780135.1 Jordanella pulchra | reverse complement strand
TATGTGGAAAGGCTGATAAAACTGTATACATAATAATTTTAAACTATTTGCATCTTCCTGCCAGGCTGATCCTTGTTCTGATGCTGCAGTCTGAGTTTCACCTTGATAGCTACTGCTGATGAGCTTTTCACGGTGGATCCTTGAGGATTGTTTGTGTTTTGGGAGACAGACAAAGCTTCAGTGGAACGAGTGGCCCCAACCTCTTTCATGGTGACGATGGAAGCACAGACGGAAGAGTTTTCCTCCGCTTCTCCGACAGTAGAGCGGCAGCTGTGGCTGCAACTGCTGAAACCACTCACGCTCTCTCCAGAAGACTCGGAGCTGTCCACTGAAGAAAAGGGAGAAAAGATTTACAGCTGGACAAACATGTGGGAGTCATCAACTGTTTTAGTAAACTTTAGTGTTAGAGGAATCGTTCAACTTGACAGAGGCAACTTAACAACTGGCACATTTGAAGTGCCGAAGAGATAGTCACCCAGACCATAGATCACTAAGGTTATAGAGGAAGTGTCCAGGCTTAAATTCTGACAGCCAGAGACAAAAAAGCTACTTAGGATTCTTCTTTTTAAACTTTATTGAGCTTTCCTTAAAATGTCACTCACATAATAAGTTCTGATTGCCACAATCAGGATCTGTATCATCCTCTTCCAGAGCTCCAGGGGGGGATATGTATCCTACTGGTCCCCCTGAGACCACTCTTCGCTTTGGGGCACCAACAAATCCAACAGGGGACATGGAACCCCGTCCAGAAGAAGAAGAGGAAGAAGACGTGCTGCCTGAACCGACAGACTTTGGTCTTCCCTCCAGAAGCCCGGTCTGTGAACCGCATGACCCCAGAGAGGACGGTACCTTGCTTTCTGCAGGGAGAAAGTTAATACGCTTCTGTTAGAGGAATTATGACCAAACATAAAAAAAATAACTATAATTAAAGAAGATCAGATCATCTGAGCCACATATTTACCTCTCCCTATTAGGACATAGTTTATGGCCCTGTCACTGATGGCCGCTTCACTGGGCTGGATATCCATAAAGGGCTTGTTTCCAATACCAAGGAACACTCTCTCCTGCATACGGACCTCTGAAAAGAAAGCCTAAACATCAGGTGACAAAGACTTAAAAGTAACAACAAGGTCTAAGCTACAATATTTACATAAAAACCATTGTTATAAAAGCAATTGATTGTCTGTAGTGGTATTGCAGTAGGATAATCTAGCATTAAACCAAAATAATAAAAAAGTACAACCTTTCATGTGAACGCCAAAATTTGTATCCTCAACAATTTGTTAAATTGAATAGAAACGGTGTGTGTTTTTGTTTTACTTATGGACGGACAGATGGACGGACGGAACTTGTGTCAGATTCTTCTTGCCACTAACCTGGGGGAGGACCTACTGTCCTAAACTTCTGATAGTTTAAACTCTGGAGTTAATTTAACTGGAAACATGTACTTTAGTCCAATCTCATTCACATTGATCTTTCCAGCAACAAATTCTCCAGTTTTATTGTTGTAAAGCAAAGTTTTAACCTTTCATATTTGAATAAAAAAAAAAAAAACATCTCAGGTCCAATGTTAAGCACAGTGATACTGTGGAAATGTTTATTGCATTTTGACCTTATTAAAGCTCCAGGTGATTGTGAATATAAAACTGGTGGAATCAACCAGTATATTAATGGGTTATGTCTCCGACCGAACCAACTCACAATGAACGCTTACGTGGCTGTCTTAGTCTAACAGAAAATCTCTAGGGTTAACTATTGGGAGTTGAGCTTAGGAAATTTAGATCCAGAGTGACTGTACAACAGGGGGAGGCCAAAGATGCCCCTTTCTGACACCATGTGAAATGCTTAGAAAACATACAAAGTGCAGAAAGGTTCATTTATTTACTGCATTAGATCTTTACCAAGGGTTTCAGTAAATGCAGCAAATTCTGCAGCTCTTATTAAAAAAATTGCCACATGCTTCCTGTCAGGATCTCCTTCTAACCGAAGTGTGTGTTATATTTGCGTTTCCTCCGTACCCCGGTTGTGTATGGCCTGCTCCCACAGGATCCGCTCCAGGTCTTTGGTCCAGGCCTCCTTCACTTCCCGGCTAGCAGCTTGTAGTGTGTATGTGTCCTGGCTCTTCCTCTTTCTGAACCAAATCTCAAAACACAAGCCGCTCTCACCACTGTTCTGGGTCATGCCGATGTCAGACGTCTACATGGAACAGAATGACAGCATGTTCTTCTAAAACTGCCCGTAAAACTGGGAATGTGTAATCTGAGGCTTTGGTGAAGGACAGGTTGTGTTTGTTTCAAACTTATCATTATGATAAAATCGGGAAGGACAGTTGTTCAAGTCTCATTTGCTTAAATCAAATGTTTCATTGATTGAATTTAAGTCCTTCTCAGCATGCGAGTCATGCCAAACTGTTCCAAAATCTTGGACACATGAGAAAGTCTGCAGGACTAATATGCGAATGCATATGCCAAGTCATATGTTTACCTTAAAGGACTGTTTGTAGACGTATGTGTCATTTCCCACGTCCGTCTTTTTTGTCTTGCTGAAGAGAATGAGGTCTTGAAAGAGGAAAATGTGTCGCAGACATTTCTTCTTCCTGAATGTTACCATGAATTCATCCTGGCGTATCAGTGGACCCTGTTCTTTCAGATTCACCTGTAAATGTACAAGAGAATGGGTGATTATTTACAACAGAAACAGTTTTTCATAAAGAAGTTTCAAATTTTTTGACTGTACAGTTTCTTCATGAATATAATTTATTGCTTCTGAAAATGTAAAACTGACAGAAGTCAATATGAGATCCCAGATGTTTCTTATCAGCTTTTGCTGAGACCATATGTTTGTGTAAGAAATCTCTGCATATCTGTAAACCAAGCTTCATTCCTTCTGTTGCTGCTCACCAGATAATGGAGCCTCAATGTATGCCTCTCAGAGCAAAGGTCAAGAAAAAGTTAAACAAAGATTGATGATCTGTTATTTTTTCTTATTTCACTCCCCTCCACTGTCAGAAATACCAACCACAATAAGTCAAGAAAAGATCATTTTTTATATTTTCCATAATGCCTCCTTCTACATCGTATTCAGTATGTTATGTTACTGACAATACATCACAGAAATCAGTAAAATTGTCAAACACCACCTGAAAGATATCAGTGCCTAAAATTTCTGTAGTTTGTGTTTGTCCCTGCATTAGTATACATTATTAAATGTAAAAACACAACTTTTATTTTTTTTGATATTGTCTTGACACAAAGTTGAATAACTATTGAGTGCCTGCTTACATCACACTGGCGGATGGCGTCCATGGCCAGCAGGTTGTTGCCATGGCGAAGCTGGAAGTGGATGACCTCCAGAGCTGCCTTGATCTCAGCGACCTCTCTGTTCTGATTCGGTCCGCACTCCCTCATCACGTCCTGCAGCAGCAAACTGTACTTACTGATGCGCTGCACAGGCTTCAGCAGGTAGGACCATAAGTCCATTTTATCCTCCAGCTGCAGCTGCTTTTGCTGAATGATGCAACAGAAAAACGCAAATGCTGATGTTAGTGGGAAAGGGGGTTAGTGTAAATAAGTGGTATTAAATGTAAAACAAAATGTGTATGTTTGAAATTACTGACAATCAAGTTATGCTTTGGAAAAGAAGTTATATGAGGAGGAAAACGCTTGAACTTATTTTACTTCTTGTCACAATAGAACCACAGTGTTTAAAGGTTGCACCATTTTCTGTGATACATCAACAAAACGTAGCACATAAAAGAATTACACCAGTCTATAAACAGAAACTATTTAGGAAAAGGTTTGGCTCAGCATTCAGCACCCTTTAGTTTAATACACCTAACTTCAATTTGTGCAAATAACTGTCTTCTGGAGTCGTTCCAATGAGTTGAACATCTAACAAAGTTTTGTTCAATCCATCAACCAGAAACCGAGCCAGAATGGCGCAATTACAAAGCTACAAAGACATGGCCGTGTCACAAAAAATATTCTGTGCAATACGCAAACAATTTTGTGTTAATGGGAACTAACACTGGCTTAACACAGCAACCCCATGGAAAATGCTGGTGGGATGCTCTTATTTAGCAGGTAATAGCTGATGGAAAAATGGAGCTGAATACAGGCAATCTGAGAACAAAACCTGTTAGAGGATGAAAAAGACTTGTCATCTTCTACCAGGACAACAGATTTAAATCCAAGACTTGGGAACTGATCTTCACATGTGCTATCCATCCAACTGGCTGAGCAGAAGGTGTTTTGCAAAGAAAAATAAACAACTGGTAGACACAAAACCCTAAGACATGTGGCTATAATCTTGACCAGTTTTGGCTGAATACAAATCAACAACACAACCGTTACTTATACATTTCTAAAAACCTTTAGACATTATATTCCTAAGATTTTAAATTAATGCACTACATAGTTCTGAAATATGGCTAAAAACATCAACAACATTTACTGCAATTTGTGGTTGAAATGTGACTAAACATGAAAAAGTTCAACAGAGAGAGACAAATTTCCCAAGGCAAATTATTTAGAGAAATGTTAGGAGCTTTTTCACTGACTCTGGGAAATCACCAAATTATTTGAAGGAGACTGATGTGACACATAGGACAAAAAAGAGGCTCTCACCTTAAAGAAAGTTTTTCCATGACTGGTAAGAAGATGGTCAGACTGGGGTTTATTTTTGCTGTAAAGAGCATACAAAGCAAAACTCTCTCTCTGAAATGAAAGAAGAAACAAACACCATTAATCATAATCTTCTATATATTAATGTCTGGGTGTAAAATTCAAACTAAAAAGTAAAGAACAGAAGGTTAAACACATTCTCCCACCTTTTTTAGAAAACTGAGCACTTACACTGTTAAAAAGACAGACGTTTTTGGAAGCTACTGATGTATGCTCGGTCACCAGCTACAAAACATCTGGAGGGGTTTTCATTGGAACTGATTATGGCCAATTACCCAATTAAAGGTCAAAACTGGAAATCGTGACTTTACACAGAGCCAAATCTGCCAAACTAGAGGTGGCTGAGATGAACAGTACACAGTCTTGTTTGGGCTGATAAACAAGAGAATTTAAGAAGCTTACATGACGTAAAAAGCAGCGTCCCACTCTGAAGGGTTCCTTCACACAGCTCTCCAGCTCATCCAAGAAATAGTGACGATGAAAGTCATGGAGTTTTTCCAAGTTCCCAAAGATGCTGCCCCTCTGGCCCCTGAGGTCCTGAGGGACGTCTGCTCTCTCCAGCTCTGGAAAGTAGTGCTCTCGGACATATCCCAGAGCTTTGACATACTCCCGCTCAGTGGACAATAGTTCCTCCAAGATCTTCCGGACTTTCCTGTTAGAAGAGAAGGAAATGAAAAATGTTAAGTGGTTGATCTTACTGAATCGTAGTTTGTTTTCCTTGGTCAAGAGAAACTTTTTTCTCTTTTTGATCCAAGTGAATATCTGATTATTTTACATCTACATCTAATAACCCATGTTTGTCTTTGTTATTTCTCAGTGTTTAATATTTTATCAGACTCAACCGATTATTCAGTTTCTGGTCAGTTAGGATAAACCCCATTTGTTGAATGCCAGATTATTGATTGATCTCTATATTAAAATGTTTTGTTATTTAATATTATGACGTGATTTCCTAATTTGAATATTGTATTTCCATTAGCTGTCAGCAAAAGAATCTCTGAATTAACAGAAATAAAGGCTTGGAAACATCAGCCTAAGAGTAATTATGTTAAAAACTGTGTTTGATTCGGTGAACTGAGTTACTGAATAAAAGGAACTTCGCAGTAATATTTTATTTGACAAAATATGACGGCATGAACTTAAATCTGGTGTTCGCCTTCTAGAAACAGACAATAGGACGATTACTTACAAAATGTTGCTGTCATTGTTTTCTGCCGGAGTGAATAATGTCTCTGAAGTACTTAAATCCTCATGGCTCAGGGTGGAGATAGCGTTGTCTTTTCCCTCCCCTTGATTACCATTTCCTTTCACTTCACAGCTCAGGTTCTTGGTCTGTGAGTCTTCATGATGGAAAATGTGCAGCTTTTGGGTGGGCTGCAGATTTTGATCCAGGGAGTGTTTCCTGCTGTGACAGTGTTTGTGACTTAGAGGCAAAAAGCCAGAGATACTCATCTCATGTGAGCCCTCACTCAGAGACCGACCCAAAGTTTGGCGTAAAGGAAAATCCTCCTTTCTTTCAGGGACTGTTTCGCTCAAATCTGCGACACTGTGGGGCTCTTTTGGCTTGCAGTTGCTTTCTATTGGTGGAGTATTGTCTGAGTTTTTGGATCGTGTGGCAGGAGAGTCTTTCTTAATTATAAAGTCAGAGTCAGAGTTGATTTTTCTATGACATTTTGAAGCGCTGACTCCCTCTGCCTGAGAACTCTTTGAGCTCTTAGCATCCCCCAGCTCATTTCTTTTCCCCTCCCTCTCCATTTCTTCTTGCTCCCCCAGAGGGTTTGCAGCTGTGGTTGGCTGGGTCTGGTTCTTATCTACTCCTTTATACTTTTTCTGGAACTCCTCAAGGCGCTGCTTGACTTCTTGGCTCTGCAGCCAAGCTGCATTCCAGGCTCTCAGCATCCCAGAGGCCTCTGCTCCCATGGCGGACGCCTTCACTCTCAGAGCCTGAAACTGCTGGGTGGAAAATTCGCCAGCTAATCTCTCCTTGTGTATTTGGAGTGTATTTAGGGCCTGAGCAGAACAACATCCCTCTTCTACCTGCACCAGAAATGTACTGCATTCTTTGGCCCAGGCTGTTGCCTGTAAATAGAAAAAAAAAATGGTAACAGTTTTACTAAAGGGAGAAAATAGAAAAAGAAGGTTAACTGGCAAGAGATATACATCTACAAACCTGTTCACAAAATCTGTACACATGCACCATCAAAAGCAGTTCTTTCTGCCTTTGTTCTGCTCGCAACCTGAAGTCTTCTACATTTGATTTAAAAGTGCCAACGAGGGTCCGGAAAATCTCAGCAGCAGGACTTGAGTTCCCGCTGCCAGCAATCTCCACTGCCTCTGTGACCAGTCTCAAGGCATGCTGCTCTTTATCCTGTAACAATTTAAAAGGTGTCAAGTGCACAGAAGTATTCATTACTGTAGATTTATTACTTTACATTAGATTTCAATCAATCTTCACCTGTGAAACACAAACTTAATGTATCTTAATAAGATTTTGCATCAGTACAAAGTTTTGAATTTCAATCAAAAAGCTAAATGGGTTCTCAATCAACCATTATTGGATGAAAATATCATGAGAAAACCTAACATGATACATCCCCTTTAAGTTGTTTAAGTATGTACAAAGGGAAAGCTCCACCTTTCAACAGATTGTCACAGAAATTCAGGAAACCACTTTTTTTTTCTCTCAGAAACGTGAGTTGCACCAACATAAATCTTATCCTATAGCTGGATTAAGATCCTACAATATACTGCCTATGAGGTATGAACAGATACCACATATCCTGACCTTCCTGTATTTATAAATAAAAGAAACTCATGAGTCTAACAGGTTATTGTAACATCCATAATAAAAACTGTTCAACTTTTTCACTTATTGCTCTCCACTATCTTTCATAGGTATTGATTTAGATATAAATCTTTTTGACAGGGATCCGAGGACTATAGACTAAGTCATCTAATAACTGAAAAAAATGAACAGCTGGATTTGTCAGAGTTTTAGTCTTTAGAGAGACATCGCAGGGCTGTTTACTCTCCCTCTCTCTGTTCGCTGGAGTAACTGAACCATGAGCAGCTGCAATTCGTCAAAATAAAAATAATTATATTATAATTATATTGTTTAGAAAAAAGTTTGCTACAATTTCAGTCTATCAGTGGAACAAGCCAAAGACCCTATCTCCTCTGCAACGTTCCTTCAGAAATGGGAAACGACATTATCTTTCTAACAAGCTGCAGGAGCTGACAGTACTTCTCTATATGTCTCCCACATTGTTTGATTTAATCATCTCAAAATGTTAATTATATCACACATTATAAATCTTTTACATGTAATCAAAGTTTGTTTTTATGCACAGAATGTCTTCATGTAATAAATACCATTAGAAGTCATTCAAATTAGTTTGCTGCCAGTAATTACATTAGTAGGTTACATCAATTCAATCTGTTTACTTTGATTTGGAATGAATTTGGATTTATTTAGGTCACAAAATGAGAATAATCTATAAATATATTTATACCACAAAATTGTTCAGACAGATTTTGGAAACTAGCTTTACTTTATGGGATGCTTGAAATGCCACAACAGGAAAAGTGAACAAAACCCACTGAAGATCCCATCCCTAACACGAAATATGTTGATGGTGTTATCATTTAGGATCCACAGGGTTAAAAAAAAAACATTCCCAAAGATCTAGTGTGCATTTATCTGAAACCCAGTGGTTGTCATTTTATGGTTTAGGGATGTTTCCCTTCCAGTGGGAAGAAAACTATCAAAGAGGCCTCATTTGTGAAGTTTAAGGCCTGATCTATAAAATTGCCAGACATGCCTCAAATATTTGCAGATTTAGCTGCAGCAAATGGTAGTTTTACAAAGTGGGAAACAAAGGGAGTTGAATACTAATCCACGCAAAAGTTGTTCCATTTCTATTGGCTAAACTAGTGTAAATAAGAAAGAAATACAACAGAAAATCAAAAGCCCCTGAACTGAAGCAAACAACATTTTTTATTCTACCTTAAATTCAGCGAGAAACAGATTAAAGTCTTGCAAGGCCTTTTCCCTGCCCACCAGTGTGTCATCTGTTGTGTAAGAGTTCTTCAGAATCCGCTCTCCCTCTGTGTTGAACCATAATCCTTCCTGTAAGAAAAAAAAAGGCAGCTCTAAACAGTTGTCTTATAGCTTGGCCATAGTTAGGATTGACATAAAATGTAGTGTATCAAATAAACAGTGAAGATTTTAAGAGCAGAAGTTACCAAGATTATTTTGGCCTCCAGCTCTCTGTGCTTTAGAAGAACTTCCAGGTGCTGCAGAGACTCATTTGATCTCATCACCAACATGTGGAGCTTCTCCTCCACTTGGTTGTAAAGACTTGTTGCTAACTCCAAAGCATCTCTGCAGCAATATAGAAACCCACACAAAAAATAAATGCTGGAATTTAAAACATATAAGATTCACTGGTTTTGTAACAGAACTGAACTGAATTATATGTAATTGAATGTAGTTTGTTATATTTTAATGTTGAACACTATCAAGTAAAGGCTCATAAAACTGTCAAACATGTTAAAACCATACAGGATGAATATTTTTCAGATTAGAGCCAGAAAAGATTCTGAAATAGGTTATTTTTGAGCTTTTATTTTTTTAAAGGGGTAACATTAAAGAAATGTTTTTGACTAAAAAAGTCAGGAAAAGAACCTTTGCAGTTCAACAATTGGATCGTTAGCTTAGCTAAATAGGAATCTAAAACAAAACTCTGTTTCTCACTGCCTTGTTCATGTTTAATATCTTTTACAGGTTATTTCTTTTATTATCATATTATCAAAAGCTCTAAGCTTAGATACAACTACTGCCCTTCAATTTCAACACAGAAAAATCTAAAGAACAGAACATTAAAATGTTCAGTATCTTTTATTTTTCATTTTATTTTCATTTCATCAATTCTACATGTTTATTACTCATATGAAATATTCAAATCCTGTATTTATTGCCATTTTGATGCCATATGACTTACAGAGAATGACAACTCAAAACTAAAAGTAAGTCATAAGATTATGAACTTCAGTTTTTAAGACTCTCCTCCTGGCAAGTCAGTCCTGAACCAGACTGTTTAACACTGTTGCTCAGTGGTGTGAAGCCCTTTTTCATAAAAGTCAAGTAAAGGGCATTTAGGCAATTAAGGTCTTGTGATTGGAAGAAAAGTGGAAAGGTACAGAATCCACATTTCCTGATTTCAAATTTGAGATTTCCACCATTGGTTGATTGGGGCTGGTATATATTCTGTTGGTGTAGAGTTCTCTGGATTTTCAGAAGTACACAGTCATCCTGTCCACACTTTTAAACGTACTATGTGCTGATCAATAACCATATTTATATGCTTCATAGGGCAGAAAACCGGCCCTACAAACTAGTCCTATAGGGAATTTATGGGGAAAAGCAGAGAGGAAGAGAAGCGATACCAGACCCAACAATGTAGATTAACAAAAAAACACAGTTTAAAATATCTTTTTTAAATAATCTAATGTAATATTTTCATTTTGAGAGATTTAAAGTTTTTATTATAAGCCATAATCATAGAAATACAGTAAATACAGCCTCAAAATATTTCAGTCCATTTGAAATGAATCTATATAATATAAGAAAGTTCCTGAAAGTTGATTAAAAACTAAAAAAATTCTAATATATTCTAATTTTCTTTAGATTTTTTTGTGAAAAGCATTATTTTTATTATATAAATCTAATCCTATTAAGGTGGTAGGGTTTTTGGGACCTGTTTTCACTTTAAATTAAAGAAACTTTTAGAAGTAATTTTTTCAACTCAGAGTTGTTTAACAGATCCAGGCAACAAAGAAATAAATAATTCCTACACAAATGGTTGCACAAACTATTTTTGAAGAGAGAGAATTTTCCAAAAACATCACTGTGGAGGACAAATCAGAATGTGAGTCTGGCAGTAACAATTAAAAAGGCAAAAATTAACTTTATATGCTGTTTAAATTGATATAATTAAAGTGAAGTCAATATCTATTTTGTAAGCTGACACAAAGTTGTTTGTGGAATTTCAACCATGAAATGCAGACTAAAGAAAACTGACAGAGTAACAAATATCTGAAAGTCAGACAAGGGTTAACTGCTTTGATCACAGCACATCTATAAAGATGATTTCACTTTGTCAGTATTTCTGCACCCATTGTTTCCACAGAACTGTGCGGGTTTGTATAAAGAAAAAAAACTCCCTAATTTATACGAACTTCCCCCTTTTCTACTGTTGAGCAAGATTTAAATACAAACAACCACATCCCATATCTGGTCAAAAAAGCATAACTGTGTTTTATTCAGATATGGACAATTTCAAGTAAACTTATACTTTATTCCTGTAAATAGGCTCAATTAATGGAATGGAGGCATATAAAATGTGGTAATGTAATTTAATTTTCTTTTATCAAGGAAAAGTCAAGAGTTCATCACCACACCTATAGTCCTCAGAGTGAGGAAATCTGATTTCGTCTTTCTTCATCCTTGCCAGTAATGTTCCTCCCTCCTTCTGCAGAGTTACCAGTCTTGTATCTTTCAGAACCTCCTTCATTAGGACTCTTTGTTCCTGAATGCTTTCTTGAACTTCCTGCAGTGGCCACATCAAATCAAAATGTAAGATCTGAGGAAAAAACAAAAACAAACAACTTCCAACACACTATAACCATGTCCTACCTGGGCTGAATCCATCTGTTTCCTGCTGTCCACTTTCTTGATGGCCTTTTGCAACAAGCTGTTGGCTCCTCGCAGGTTGGCCATGAAAGGCACAAGCTTCTGAAATACATTCAAATAAAAGATGGAAATGTAAAACCCTATTTGGAGGTATAAAGATGACATACACAGACAGCAGAGAGTAGAGCACAGACTCCTCCTCTGTCACTCCATATTCAGCAGGTTCTGGTTATCATCTACAGTTTGCTGCGTGTCATGATGTGGAGAGATCTCAAAGAAAATGTTTAGGTCCAGATCAGGCATTTGAACTCCTTCACTGTTATTACTACCGGTATATGCCAAATGTTTACATACAGTTAAATGTTCTTTTATTTTTTCAGATGAACAGAAAATATAAAAATTCTTGATACTTCATTGTTTTTTATTTTAATTTTAAGGAGACAGTTTTTGTAGTCATCCTACGAGCTGTTTTTAATTAATACTTTTTCTCTGCAGCCGGACAGCATTTTTCCCAAGTTTTCAGAACAACTTTTTTATTTTACTAATGTTTTTTTTCTCCCTTAGACTAATTAGTCCCGACCTATGAATCCTTTAAGGGAATCAAATGAACATTAGTCGCAGAGCAAACCTGTGCTCTCTACCCACAACAGGCAACTTATAAACGATATAATACAAAACAATCCTCTGTTTTAGCTTTGATGACTCTTTTATTTCTTATGTTTCGTGAAAAACATTCAGTTGAACACCTGACTGCATCCCGAGTTATTTGACAAAAGAGAATCAACATATTGGAGCAAACATAGATGGGGTTCAATTAAAAGGGAACAAAAAGTATCTTTGGTAAAAATAAATAAATAAATAAAAACATAAATAAAAAATGAGAACAGATAGATACCGCCTTACTATTTAGTTATTCCCCTATTTGTCAACACAAGCTTGGCATTTAAAGTGTAAGATTGCGTAATATATAGTTCAGGTTTAAGTAACTAAAATGTAAACAAACAAGTAAAGAAACAGCCATGCTCTTAAAAAAAAAAACAACAAAACGTTGGAAAACCCTCAGTAACCCTAAAAAACATCAGCTCAAAAATGGGAGACATTAATCATTTTATTTTAATTTCTTTATGTTCCATGATACTCATCCCCTGCCCTGTTGCCTCTTTGCTTGGATTCACAGTGTTAGATGTCTTTTGATATGCGTTATGTCCTTTAATAAAAAGATCAATATGGGTATTTTTTAGTTTTGAAAATATACATTTTTTAAAAGCTTTACCTCTTATAGAAAACAAAAACAAGCTAATTAGTCAATATCAGAGCCAATATCTAATCTGAGTATCGGATCAATGCATCGCTACATCTGATATTAAAAGGAAAGATTTCTTTCAGAATTGATCAAAAGATATTTGGAAAATAGTGTTAGAGGACATATTAACTAGCGAAGTGAAACATAATCAACTGAATACCTTTTAGGTATCTGGATATCATGCAGTGGGCCTGTATAAGTCCAAACTAAATGCCACAATGTGAACATGGCGTTGTTGCTGCCAGGCAGGGGTTGTCTTGTTGCTTTGGAAGTTGATTTTCCAGCAAACAACAAATGTGGGCACTATAAGGCAATTAAAACAACTGTTTGGTGCTATATTGTCCATATTGAAAGAAATTTCTAAAAAAGAGGAGATAAGGAATACTTGTGTAATCTTGTGTAATCTGGGTCCTACCAACCACAAAGCAATCGGAAGCAACTGGACTTTTACACACTCCTTGTGATTTAAAGCCAAACCCAAAACCCACACAATAAAAGACCCAGGTTGATCATTGATTTGCATCAGACTTGGAATGTAGTCAGGAGGACTGACCTCCCTGTTGTATAAAAACATCAGCTCTCCAACTTCAGATTATTTTAAAATTGACTCCTGTATAGGTTTTGAAAAGCTATCAGAAAAACTGAGCAAAAATGTTGTTGCTTTGATTTAAGCCTGTTTTGTGGTTGAGATCAGGAATGTTTCCTTGTTACCTTGTTGAATCTCAAGGAGCTCCAAACGATTACTAGTGCTGTTCTGTGTCATATCTAATAAAGCAACCAGTGAGTGTAAATACAAACTTGTTGGTTTAAGTTTTAGTTATTAGAAAAAAAAATGTGACCCAAAAAATTTGTCAAGGAAAATAAAAATGAAAAAAAAAAAAACATGGAAGAGCCAGAAGAGAATGTACACTTATATGTGAAATTTGCAACCAATCAGTTTCTTTCCCTTAGACATTCTTTTGCTCATTTAATGAAATGTATTTTTTTCTTCGCAAAGAAACTAAACTCCAGGCAAGCTGCCAGGCAGGCTGCCGGAACTTTCCTTGGTTCAAGTAAACTAAAGTAAATTATCTGAATCAGACACTGAAGCAGAACCTTTGTAATCATGAGAACCTGTAGCTATTTGTACCGTTGACATTGGGATCTTAATGTTTCAAGCCGGATCTGAAGGAAGTAATGTGCAGAAATTTGTTTATGCAGAGCCTTAACTTTCCAAGTTATTTTGAAAACAGACAAACAAACAAACAAACGCGGAGGTAAAAATTGCTTTGCACATGGCAAATTTATACATTTGCATTTCATCCTTTGCACAAATTGGTCATTAGAACATTGTTTGAATATTAATGAAGGCACAGACATGCAAAAAAAAAAACAAAAAAACATTGCATGCATGTGCAAATCACTTTGTACCTTTTTTGAAGATCTGCTCTTTGTGTGCAAGCAAGTTTGCATGTGTTTTAAGACCACAAAATCCTTCTGAAGATCAAGCCTATAGAATTTGATGTGCTTCTTGTTTTATGACATAAAGGGACAAAGTGGTTTCTGTCAAGTCTGCTTCAAAGTTGATATTCTTTATTAAGATAATGTTGTGAAAATGTTTTTACATGAAAAACACAAGCAGTTGCTTAGCTTGATTTCAGTTTGCCCATCATTCCCTGCAGAATGTTATACATTTTATACAGGCAAATCGTTCTGTGTATAATACCTGATGGAACTGCATCCAGTCCTTGTGACTGTAGGTAAACGTCCCTCCCAGCTCAGAGGTTACCTGGGGAGCTTCCACTGTCTTGTTCAGGGCTTTTATCGAAGAAACAATATCCATCTATTGAAAAAAAAAGATGGCAAATATTGTTAGGAAGCAGAATTGCTATTCCTCTTACTAAAACTCAAAAGAAGCTTTGATGTATCTAAAAGCCGATTTGGTTTCTGACCTGCAGACCTGGCTGCTTCTCTGGCCGGAGACAACTGTCCTTCTCGATCAATATGATAATGCAGTGGACAGCGTGGAGAGCTTGCTCCTGTTAAAGGTCACACACAAAACATGTAAGGAGAATTTGAATTTGTATTCAAAGAGCGTAAATGTAGAAGAAATGTCTTTATCATGGAATCTTTACACTAAAACAAGGTGTAACTCTTATGGCACAATCAAACTGAAATCATATGCCTTAATCCTTGAATCCTAAACTTGCAGGTAAATCAAGAAGTAGCAAATGTCTTCCCGGAACGTTGACTCTTATCAGCTTGCGTGAGTATGTGCATGCATGTTTCATGTTTTAACCTGTGCCATGAGTAGTGCCTTGTAGAGGTGAAGCGGAGGCAGCTTCTTCCTGCCATTAATCACCAGAGTCATCCCAAGCTCTCGGACGTCTTTCCTGAAAACACATTGAACCACATCAGAGCTTGCTCTCTTCCCTCTTTTTGTGATAAGGTTCAGCATAATTTCATTTCAGGCTTGAGTTAACTTGCATTTCTGTTTTTATTTCTGCCAGACATCAGCATGGACACACACACAAATAACAACTTTCCTAATTAGAATCTAGAAATTGTTTCCGGTTTCAGATTAAATCGCTTTTATAATATAAACTGGGCTGAAAGTCCTTGCTACGAGCCTGTTGCTCTGCTGTCTGATTACCTCATGCTTATTTCTGTGGGTATGGCTTGTCAAACTGCACTGTTCAAATAACTTTGATGATGGCTTGTGTTTTTCCCTGCTTGGAATCTAAGCCTCATGGTGGCTATTTGTGTGACCCTCTGCTCTATCTGCTGCGCATATATCATAATGCATGAAATACGGTGGGACAAAGACACATCTGAAGTATGCATGACTTTGGCTCTAAGGAGCTAAGACTGTATAGCCATACAAAAGGTTACTGAAACAGCTGATGCTCAGTCAGATACAGAGGGTGCTTTAAATCAAAGCACTCTTTTATAAACTACATTTTAAATACCATGTATACTTATCATCATTATCTTTAGGTCGAGATATTTTTCAGTTGGACTGAGATCAGGATTCTGTTAGCCTCTGCAAAACATGAACTGTGTCGTGATGATCTCCTGACCTGCAGAAACTCTGTATCATCTTATCTGTCTTACATTCATTTTAATGTGGTATCAAAGGAAGAAAAAATGAGTCAGATATAAATTAAAGAAAGAAGGCATCATAAATATGATACAATGAAAATTGTTAGTCTTTATCGAAGCTTCTTTTTCTGTATGCATTCACAGAGCATTCCTAAAGACTTCCGCTTAATCAGGCAAACTATTATGAGTAAGCCTACATCAGACAAGGTTACTAATTCTGGCAGGACACTGCATACCAGTCTGCTGGCAGCATGTCTGTCTGAAGCAGACTGCTGTGGTACTGCATGTCTCTTTACTGGAGACACTGGAAGGCAGAAAAAATAAGGAAAAGGAGCGTTCCAACCTTAAAGGTTTACATAAACTCAATTTTAACAAATGATGTTGTTAAAAAGTTCTCAAGCAGACATCTGAAAACAAGCATTCCCAGTTCTGCAAACATGGATATATTGGTCATTGATGCTCTCATGGGGTTCATGAGAAATAATAAACGTTTAATTAGTTAATGGCAGTGAAAGATTTATTCACATTTGTGACCAACTGCAGAGGACCCAGTGTAGCTATAAAACTTTGCCTTCCCTTTAAGTCAAGCAGAATATATTTCTAAATTATAATCTGCCGCCATCTTGTGGTAAAATGTGGAATTGTATCCTGTAGCAAGGTGTGAAATATTCTCTGTTGAAAAATGGAGGTCAGTAAACTGTAATCTCTATTATTATTTAATTCACAGAATAACTGTTTTATAAATAATTCACCAGCAGCAAGAATAGACTAGTGTAACATCTACCCTCTCTTCTTGTCTAACTTCCTATCAGCTGCAGACTGTTTAAGTATATATTAATATGTAACGTTTTTATTAACAAAAAACAACAAAGCTTTGACTGGTTTACCTCGGTATGGAGTGTAAGTACAGCAGCAATTCACAAATGCTCTCTGCAAACACAAGAGGAGACATCCACTCCTTCCTGTCACCATGGACCTCGACCACCGCCCTGCCGTTCCTGTCCCTGCTGCCTAGAAATGTGAATTAAAAAAACACAAATAAAAGCCTTGTTATGTTTTTGTTTTTGTTTTTGTTTTTTTTTTTTATGCGCTGACAGTTCACGTTTAAAGAGTTATTAGTATAATTGAAGGCTTCCTCAGTTTGCATAAAAAAATTTGACTGGTCTAACAAATGTTTTGTTAAGTTGTATAAGCAGTGAATAAGTCGCCTTGGATTAATGCCTAATTATCTAGTTTAATGACAGTAATCAATATCTGTTGAATTTTAAAACAACCCATCTCTTTTCTTTTTTTTACCCAAAATATATTTGGTTTTATGTCATTAAGTCAATCTAATTTCTAACAAAGAGTTCGACATACCTGGTAAACAAATAATGCCCATTTCCAATAGACCGCTGATCTTCCTGAAGGTTTCTTCTGTTTGTAAAACCTGCTGGCAATCAAGACTTGTTGCAGAGGATTGTTTTTCCAGCTTTCCACCGAGAAGTTTTGAGCCCAGTCCATTTATGCTAAATGGAAGCTCCACTCTACTTGAATCTGAATCTGATGAAAACAGAAGTGAATAAAACATTTATAACATTAATAAATTGCTGTATTTGGTTGGTTTATAGAATGAGCCCAACATTTTTTTTACCACAGCCCATAGACTTTTTGATAAGGCTGACTTTAGGATCTTAGATACTTAATATTTGCACCGGGTGTTTATTTCTGTTTGGTATCATCATCTGGTAGGGAGTTCTTAATTGAGTTAATAGTCTCTTTCAATCATAACGTTTGGGGAATAAAACTGAAATATTTGAATGTAATCCTTTATTCATCCACTCTCTACCACTGGTAGCAGAACTGCTCACTGAGCAACATGCTACCACTACTGTGCTCCATAGCTTGTGCAGTTCATTTGTTTTTTGTTTGAAAACCTAGTGTCTTTTTCACATTGTAGACAAACTGCTACATCTTTTCTTCACACAAGTTACGAGGATTTTGCATGTGTGTAGTTTCAAATGATAAAGATTGAAAGTGTAGATTTCGGATGTTTTTTTTTCCTGGTTGGGATCCTCTTAGGCCACAGGTGTCAAAGTGGTTCTAGAAAGGGCCATGTGGCTGCTGGTTTTCTTTCCACCCAAGCAGCAGCAGCACCAGACTCCAGTCATCTCATCAAGTGATTCTAGTCTTAACCTGATGACTTGATGGGATGACTGGAGTCTGGTGTGCTACTGCTTGGGTGGGAAGAAAACCAGCAGCCACACGGCCCTTTCTAGAACCAATATGACACCCCTGTCTTAGGCAATGATGTTAAGCTTGATTAACTGTGGACAGGGACTCAGTTGTTGTCAGGGACGTCCCCAAACATCCTGTCTAATTTCCTTCCATCCGAGGTCACATTTTGGGTCACGTATGAGTGAAGATTAGCCACAGTTACGTGTTCAGACAGGGCAATAATCCCACCAGATAAAGATAAAAAAGGAAAAGGCAGAATTAGGAATTGTCTTTGTTTTCAGAGAAGAAAGTTGAGGTTCAAATGTATAATTTAAATCACAAATTTTTAAAATCCATTGAGTTTTAGTAAGTTGTAATATTTGTTTTTCTGTGACCATTTGACATAAACATTTTGAGATTTGATATTATTTTGTTTTTATCAAAAAGCAAAACTGAAACCTAACAACAATTCGTAACAATGCTTCCAGGTTTCCTTTTTAACCCCCCGCTTAGGACTAAAGATCCTGTCAGTTGTCTCCACCAGTTTAAAAGTCGTAGATCGCAGCTCATCCCTACTGAAGGAATTCATGCACATGCAAACTGGTGAAGGGAGCAGAGAAACTTCCTCCTTTGCCTGTCATTCTGTCTCCTTTCATTAGAAAAAAATTTCTGCTTTTTTTCCTTCTCCAAACACTGGGTTCATTCCCTGTCTTTTACTGGGGTGCTGGATGCTATTTCCGTTCCATCCCCTGATAAGAGGAATGACGACAATTAGACCATTTTGCTGGAGATGTCAGACAGCACAGGGAGATTCCCCGGAGGAAGATCGTGCTGAAGTCTGATCTCTGACTTTTGAACTTTATGAACCATCATCCTCAGAGTCTCAGAGGAGCCACATCCCCTCAAACACAACAAGCTCATAATAGAGTTTCTTGCACTCAGTTTTTTTTTTTTTTGCTTGACTGTTGAGCAACACTATTGTAAATGACTGCTTCAGCATGACATTAGCAATGTGTGCTCTGTGTGTGTGGGCTATCTTTTGGATAATACATCTGCAGGAAGTTAGCCAACACAGAGGATGAAATGTCTCTGCTTACCTTTTTTAGAGCACTTTAGTCTTTCAATCTTTGCAGCCCCTTGATCTCCTGCTGCACTTTTTTCATGCTGTATTATGCTGGTTACTGTTTCAGGGCAAACATCACTATTGCTTCTGTTGCTGATTTTGTACAGAACCGGGCTCCCTGTAGGGGTGTCTGACAAGGCAGACAAAGATCTTGTTTTAACTTTGTGTTTTCCTGATGGTTTTACTTCTTCCTCTTTCTGGTTTAGCTTCAAACCACCCTCAGATGTTGCTGTGGACTCATCTGATCCAGGAGGCTTGCAAAGACCATGTCCTAACGGGTGAGAAATTAGTTTCGTGTCGCCGCTCAATCCAGCGAAGGGTTTCAAGATCACATCTGATTCCTTCGTTAGGCTTTCTGATTCACAGCTAGATGGACGCTGAGATCCTACGCTCTCACAGGATTCGTTGCTCT
Source organism: Jordanella pulchra (assembly GCA_034780135.1). Taxonomy (NCBI): domain Eukaryota; kingdom Metazoa; phylum Chordata; class Actinopteri; order Cyprinodontiformes; family Cyprinodontidae; genus Jordanella; species Jordanella pulchra. The sequence goes on along the minus strand of JAUZNJ010074555.1, from coordinate 23,793 downwards.
TCACAGTTTCTTTGCAGTGGTTAAAGAGGTTACCTTGATGGTCTTTTTGCGCCTCAAATGGTCCTCCAGATCTTACAACACCCTCTTCACTCAGTCCAACCTCCTCTAGAGCACCAAGTCGTTTCATGCCGCCCCTCTCAAAGGGTACTGGGTTTTTTATTGCTGCTACATATGAGTCTCTGTATCTGCATCTCAGGTCCTGATCAATCAACTCTTGATCAATCTGGTTTTGGCTGCATGACATACACGACTTACGTGCATCTTCACAGCTTTGTCCACAGGGAGGGCTTTTTCCAAGTGGGATAGGAGGGGGTGGTCTCAGTGGTTTGTGCAAAACTGGATTAGGTTGGATTTCTTTATCCTTCTGTTTAGCAATGTCCACCAGGTCCACATAATCCCCCTCCATCTCCTGATGGCTAAGACTCTCCCAGGTGTTAGGAGAAACCCAACCCACTGGCTTGTTTAGTGGTTTAGACCCTGATCTGGAGGATTGCCTTTCACGGTCCATTTTAATGAGTTTTGACACGTGTGCAGGTCTCAGGGAGGCCGACATCCTGTCCTCTTGTGGAGGAATAACTGCTTCCACTGGGAGGGTGGATGAGTTGAAGTGGGAAGAAGCTGAGGCCTTCCTAGTCTGAGGTGCTGCTTCCCTACAGGTGGACCTAGTCTTAGGCCTGTCTAAAAACTCAGGGACGGCAATTTTAGCCCACGGCAACTTGATGACACCCTGGTCTGTGCAAAGTAGACAACGAGATAGAGGGGTCCCCTGGCGTCCTTCGTTGATATCCTGCAGCCACTCCTCAGTGAAGAGGCAGGGGTAGGAAGTCTCAGGGATCGGGGTCTCCTCAACTTCTCGACAACCCTCCTCCAGAAGGCTTTTCAGGACGATCCGTGCAGCTTGGTCCCCAAAGGGTTCCACCTGGAGATAAAAGTCCCCAGGACGCAACAGCAGAGGGTTCACAGACGCTAACTGGATGACGGTTTTGTCATGGAGACAAAGAGGCCAGCCCTCACAGCGGAAAACCACATCAGAGTAACCAGACTGAAACAAAAAAGATCATGGATAAAACAGATCAGTAAAGAGATTCTTCATATACTGTTGTTTTTATTGCTTACAAGTATTAGGGACCTATCTTAGCCAATAATACAGCATAAGTGAAAAAAATTTATAAATTCATACTCACACATGCAGCCTGCTGCACAGACTCCAGCAAGTGTTTGGAGGGGATAAGGAAGTCCAACAGGCATTGCAAAGCATCACCTTGGTAACGTTCATCGATGGTTCGAAATAACTGACTGAGGACGATTGGTGCCGTAGCCTCAAAAGGTGGGAAGAGGGCTGACAGGGCACTCTGGATGGAAAGGTCCAGAGATTGTGGATTCTGGAGAAGAGAGAAAGATAAAGATTGTTTATATTTGCTTTGATTCTCTGTTGTAGGGTTAGAAGGATACTGAGGAGGCCTCTATAACAAGAAATTCCGATTAACTTTAAACCACTACACACCAGAAATAAAACACAATTGCTTCCGCATTTTAGACTGGTTTCAAAATGTGCGGAAAACAAGCTGTACAGCTATGCTAAAAACAGTAAAGGTCTTTTAATTGGAAGATTTTTTTTCGACTTTGCTTTTAAAACTGAATCTTTTCCCTATTTTTTTTACCAATCTTAATGATAACATATCTGAATACTATGTGTGTGGTATTATTGGGTTTTATATGATTTTATAAAGCTAATAAAGACCAGCTCAGTTATATATATTTAAATCCAAGATATGATCCAAGAGTTTTCACATTTTTTCCTCATATGTAGCATAACAAGCCTGCCTTTTACCCCAAGTCCGTAACAAAGGAAAGAGTGTTTTTTTCTTTTTAACACATCAACTGCAGAGAAAGCATGCAAAATGCTTCATGCGCTAAAGAACAGCTGGTCGTAAGTCTGGGATTTTTCTCCCACTGAGCTGAAGGTTTCCGTAATATTTCTTGTGTGGATTTTACATTGATCACATGACCTAACACTAACCTCACTCTCTCTGATTCTTTCAAAGATTATATCCTGAGCTCCAATCAACACTCCATCACTCCTCCTTCTACTGAAAAACCCTTTTTGGACACATGGACCAGCATACTCTGCTCACTTCTTCCTTGCTCCAATCAACCCTCCCCGCACCACACATCTCAATTACTTTGGTATTTCAAAAAACAAGTTAAACTTTGACCATTATTTCCTGCAAGTTTTCCCATAGGCATTTTGGCTCCAAACAAGATACAGCTAATATTTATCATAATTTACTTATTTAAAATGACCCTTTTTAACCGAAACTTTAACCGAAACTCTAACAAACACATTTGATAAAACTTTGCAGAATAGCCGTTAAGGGATTATTTATTGGAGCTTCATTTGCAAAAGTTTTACAACTAAAGCTCCACATCAGCAGTGTGAGGAGCACACAGTCAGCTGTTTAGAGTTTTTCATTTCACTCCCTGGCCCAGACATTTACTCATTCCTTTTTTTTTCCTTTGTTTAGTGCTCAAGTTCAGGGAGAATTTTACAGTCTTGGCAGCTGACTACTCGATCAGCTCGCTCTGAGATTTACACATCAAACGGGGACTAAGAAAATGACTAAAAAGAAAAAAGAAAACAGATGAAAGTCTCTCAGCACCAAGGAAGTCTGCAGAGTGAATGAGTTTCAGATACACTGTCAGCCCAGAGTGGAAAGCTCTTAAAATGTAACTCAGAAAGTAGACATGAATTAGCAAAAATACTGAGGTTACCTATATTTTAAAGATTACTGGAAGCCCATGCACTTTAAAATTAGATAAAAACATTCTGTTTTTCTGGAAGCCAAGATACCAGGAGTCCCTGCTGGCTTTGTGACTTTGCTCATGTGGGACTCAATTCATGCACTGAAAAGATGTGAAACCTAATCAACTACTTCAACCAACCACAGTTTTACATTCATGCATGCATGGTAAATTTGGATATCTGCATAGTTGAAAGCACTTTTGCCCAGCATCAACACTGTCATAATCCCGGCCTGCACCCTGTCTCCATTAAGTTTTAATGTTCTCCCTTTGCTCTTCCTCCAAGAGTCCAGAAAACATAACTGTTAGATTAACTGGTCTTATTATCATCAGGGGTGTACATGGTTGTGTGTCTTTGTTCTCCTTTGGTGGTCTGGCAATCTGTTCATTGACCAGTTGAGATCGATATTTTGATTTCTATCAAATAAAGACAGATAGAGTTTCATACTGTGGGATGTGTTTTGACATTTAAACATAACCTCACTTTAAAATAAATAACTCTCCCTTTAATCGATATACTTTTGAACTTGTGAGGAATCCAATGACATAAACAGGACCAACAGAACTATAAATTATAAAGAAGAATGTCATTGTTATTACTTGGTTGTGACATTTATAACAGTTTTGAGTGTGAGTCATTAGAAAAAGCCCCAAGGTCCAAACAAATGAAAAAGAAATACCCTTTAGTGCAACACAACAGATGATTTTCCAACCTTTGATCCTTTACTGTGCTTATTGGGACTCTGGTAAAACGAGTTTTGAGTTCCTTCAAAAAAAGGGAACATATTTGACGGTTTCTGCCTCAGAACCTTTTGGATTTATTATTTATAACACCAGGGAAAACATGAGCATGTTCAATGGTTTCTTTTATCTTTTTCACAGAGATGAATCATTTAATCCTGTGTTGTTATGCTCACTTCAGTCCTGACCTGGACACAGCTACTTTGAGTTATTGTATTTGCAGCTGACCAGGGTTGTCAAATGATCAAAGTGACAGAAGAGTTCCTCTTTTAATCGCAAATGCCCTCAAAGACGCAACTGTCTGCGAAACAGTTTTAGGTCAAGAGCTACACGAGGAGCCGGTTTTTACCGTAAGCATGCTTTTTATGAAGTAATCCTCCCAACGTCTGGAAGGTCGAGGTATCAGCTGCAGCTGTGCTATTAGCAAAAGACTAGCTAAGCACGTGGAAACAATTCAGATGAAAGGGGAGCATCTTTAAAGCATTTCAGTGAACCCATCAGACCATAAGCTTGGCTTTGAGATGGGGATGTTTAGAGATCTGAGATTAGATTAGTGAAATAGCCGAGCACATACACAGCACTTTTGATCTGGCTGTGCAGCTCGGCAGCAGCAAAGGTAAAAATAAATCTGTGGCTTTGACATGTTAGTTGGCTGTGAATTAAGCATTCAACACAAAAAATATTTTTATAAAGACAGGGATCTCAAAGGTTTAGTCTGCAAATATATTGAACTTTCTCATCAAAGCTGAGGTTTCCCCTCTTTGTTCAGAAATAATTGATACAAAATCCATCTGCTATTGATAAAAGTGGGAAACAGAAACCCAGCTAAAGGACCAACAGATCTCTTCATTTTCCTAGATTGCAGCACCAACTGTAGCACTTCTCTTTCTCTTTAAATAAATAAAGGAAAAAAAAACTGCACATAACGTAAAATTAGCAGTTATAGCTAGTTTCTGAAAATCCTGAAACTGGAAAATTATTTTCACCAACAAAAATATATTTGAATATTTAGTTTAAAGACACAGCTGTACATGATTACAACATAACAGTGAAAAGAAAAGAAAAAATGTAGTGAGTTTCACAGCCGTAAAGTAATATTTTAGTTCATGATAAATTTGTTGACGGATGTTAAACTAATTAGCATTAAATATAGTTTTCTGTTATGGATTCCTTGGATTTGTTTACTCAGTCCAAAGCTTTTTAAACTTTATTATACCACTGTACATCCTAACATAATTACAAAATTTGCAGATTGTTTTCAGTATTCATTTTTTGTTAAAGAAGTCATATAGTTAAAGAACTGGTGTAGAGACAAACTGAAGCTAATCAGTATAAGTTAAAAACTTTGTAATGCTAAGACTGCACAGTTTACATTTTCATATTTATTTCAGATTGTGTCTATTAGTTTTTGATCTAATGTTTATTCTAACTAGTCTGTTAGTTTTTCGTGAGACATGCTATGTTGTTTTTCTATAAGGTATACAATAAACTCACTTTAAATATATTTGATTGGTTACTTCAGGTTTTGATGTCAATTTGATGTCAGGGCAAACTGATATTCTAGCGGCTTAAAGTTTAATGAAGCCACAGCTGGGAAAATGAATTTCATGTCCCGCCTGATGTAGATATAACAGAAAAAGTTTAGCACTGCTAAAGTCTGCTGCATATTTTTACATGTTTGTTGCAATGTAGTTATATCTGATTTTTGAAATGACAGTTATAAAATGCAACAAAAAATTGTAAAAATGAGTCAAATTGACTATTTATATTAAGGATAATGGTTCTTTAACACACCAGGAAATCTATTCATGCAGTCTGTTCCTCAGTAACCTGCGGTGTTACAATTAACCCCTCCATCTAAAACAAGGAACCTTCTTTAAGCCTGTTTCTGGTATGGCTTGATGGCCTAAACAGGTCCTGGGGAGCTTAAAGTAAACAGAAGCACAGCAGCTTCAAAGACCTCACACTGGTGAGACTGAATAACTGGCAGACACCAAAGCATCTGTCTGCACTTTAGACATGAAATGTTGGAAACAAATGTAAGAGAATTTCAACTGTTGTTTATAAGAACGATGTAATAACACCTTAAATCTTTCAGCTATGTTTAACATTTGCATTCACAGAGAGCTAAAATGAGTTAACATTCTCCAGACAGTGCAGGATACTGGATTCAATTCAACGTCAATATCGGAGCACCTACAGTTTTCTCATTCTGCACCTCTGTTAGTCACTGCATTTCTTCCTTTTCCTTAATTTTTCTGATCGTGTACATCTGTCACAACAGCTTGTGAAATGGAGAGTAAAATATTTTGGAGTTAGACTCTTGAATGATAATGTATTACAGCTGTTTAGGACTCACACAGCCCCAAAATGTCAGTTCCACTGTATTCTGTACAACTAGTATCGTACTTATGCAGATTTCTGATAATAAACGGCAAAAAGCTGAGCAGTTTTTTGCTCTTTGGCTTCATCCATAGAGTTTCTGAATTTGTGCTGCTCTCACAGTTTCACGATTCACTTTTAACATCGAGTTTTAAGACTGAATTAATAAAAAACTAAGTCTCCATTTGATTCATTTGCCATCAAGATAAAACAGTAACATTGTTCTGAGGTGTGCTATAAATTAAAATATAATAATAAATTCTCTGCAAAGGCAAATTGATGTACCATGAAATGCTTTTGTTTTGAAAAGGTAGAAGTTTTTTTTTTTATTATGTCAGCTTGCCAGCAAAATAACAGGAGTTTATCATTTCTCTTTTAGGATTCAAAGTTTTGGTGTCCAGTCTGATCTAGAGAGCTCCATATTGTCATTAATTTGATCCTGAGGGATTAACTGCCCATATTGTCTCTCTGGTCAATAAATAAAACTCACCCCATTCACTGGGGGAACTTGTGAATCAATCAGAGCTGGGGTCGGTGGTATGGAGTAAAATAACAGTTGAGAAAAAAAGTGTAGGGTTTTGCATTTGTAAATGTAATTGAATAAATGTGAATCCATTTAAAATTTATATTTGTAACTTGTCAGCTCCTGCGTATGTGCAGCATTAGAAGTTTTATCTGCGAGAATACAACTTTAGAAGTTATCAAAACATTGTATAAAGTTACAACTTTACTATACTACAAAAACAAATCAAAAGTTTATGAGTACAAATCTACTCTCCAGATTAAGTTGTTACACTCCGTACCAGTTGGTGGCGACAACGCCCCTGAAAAGCTGTTCAGCAAAAGGAAGAAGAGAAAGAAGACCAAATCACAACCACCCAACAAGCTTATGTCTTTGTTAAAATTATGTTTTCAATTATGACATTCAGTTGATGGTTTTGTTTTCATAACTTTCCTCTGTTTTTTTTTTTTTATTTAATGCCAGGTAGAGAACAACCACAGGTGCTTTATCACTTCCTTTGGAGTGTTGTTACACACAGCTTTATTAGGGCATGTGGATTCATATTTGTAAGTTGTGATTCTTCTCACTTGTAATTTTGTGATTTGTATTTGTAGTTTGGCAAACTTGTAACATTGCAACTTGTATTTGTAACTCCTAAACTTGTGTTCTCGTTAAAGTAACATATATGTACAGTAGGGGTTGAAAACAAGTAAAAAACTTATCTTAAATGTATTAACAGTTATTGACTTACATGTACTAATTCAGACACCTATTCATACAGTTTTATCAACAGTTATCTTACTCCTGTAAGTATTCCTGAAACTGTGGTTTTCTAAGATGCTTGTTTTCACAAATAACAAGTGATGTGATTCCAAGTCCTTGGGTATCTTTTAAATAAAGATGTAGCAAGCTAACATTATTTGGTATATTATGTATAAAAGAAAGGAAAATATGAGAAAATGTTTGCAATTTAAACCACGTTTCTTGAGTAAAATCATAAAATTTCTAAAAATATAATAATGCTTTTTTGTGTCATAAGCTCAGTCCCTTTTTAACGGCTATCTTCTGGATGATATTCAAAGCCCATTGTCTTCTTTTTCATGTGCATTACAAGGAAATTACTGTATTCAGATAGTCTTGAACACATTGCATGTTCTGCCAGATTCGCGGTCCCTTGGCAAACTGCTACATAGCCAGATAACCAGAAAACACCTTCTATAAAGTTTTAGTACACTAAACTTCAGTCAATTTGGTTAACTTTTATTCTTTAAATTGCATCGGGTCACAGCAAGTGACAATGTTTTTAGTCAAATTGTAGTCTATCTC
>JAUZNJ010074555.1:0-13358 GCA_034780135.1 Jordanella pulchra | reverse complement strand
CTTGATACCAATGTACATACATTATCCAAAACGGAAGGCAACAAAGGTAACTCATATACATCTAGGATTCAAAAACTGATGTTCAACAAAAACATCTAGATACCTCCATGTTTAGATATCAGGGTATGTAGCAGAGGCTGCACTGTGGTGCAATGTTGACTTGCAGCAAGAAGGTTCGTGGTTCAGTCCCAGCCTGGGATCTTTCTGCATGGAGTTTGCATGCGTGCATGGTTGTACGTCTGTGTATGTCTACGTGTTGCCCTGCAACAGACAGTCATGTTCTGAGTGTACCACGCCTTATGCCCTTAGACTGCCGGAGATAGGCACCGGCCCAACCACGACCCTGACGGAACAGGGGGAATGAATGGATGGATGGATGGTATGTAGCAGAGTTTTTTCAGAATGTCAAATGTCAATAATAGATAAAAGTCACTTGGTCTCAACTTTAATCCAGAAACTTTACGGCTACATTAAAGCATCCTTCCCTGATCGGAGAAAGTGGGCATTTGTTTTGCAGTGATGGCAGAGAGTAGTTAAGGTAGCTACTTCCTGGCTCAAAACGCATCTGCATAACTGTTTCATTTTCGTACACAGAGTCACCTATGGAGCTAGCTTATTGTTAGCATCTCTAACATAGAAAACATTTATGGGTCCCTGAAACTATGTGCCTTTTGTGCGTCTGCTTCTCCCTGGCAGAAGGCGGCTCACATAGAGGCTGGTTCTACTGGAAGTTTCTTCCTGTTAAAGTTAGTCCTCTCCACTAACACTGCTTGCAAGCTCAGTGTGAGGGATTGCTGTGAAGTCAAAGACACAATGAAAGTTAATGCCTATTGCTGATACATGGAGGACCGGATCCAGAAAAGTCATAGATGCCATCTGCTGGGTTTCCTTGTATAAAAACAAAAACAAAAAACTTTTAACAAATCTGTCTGGATGATTTGATTACATTGTCTCTTTTATGCATCTTCAGATGAAATATGTTGTGATTTGGAGTTATATAAATAAACTGATCTGACACTGAATTGAAAATGGGTACAAACCTGAAATGAGTCATTTGAGCCTCTGTGTCTGATTCAGGTTGATTTTTAGTTGTGGCTGAACAAACAAGTTCTTTAACTGATTTCACATGGAAACCAAATTTAAAAAGAGGTTATATTTCAGAGCAGTTTTGTTCTCGTTAGTCATAGCTTTAGTCATATTATAATTAAAAACATCAAGCCGGTGTCTCTGCTCCTTCATACACATTCAATGTGTAGTAAAGGAACAGCTGTGTCCCATGCTTAACTCAGCAGAATCGATTGCCATCTGAAATCTTTTCAACCAATAAAATTGTCAATATAAAAGTATGGCGTTAAACTTCTTTTAATTTGCCATGACTCAATGCATATGTACTGTGACTTTGCATAAAACAAACAAAAAAACAAGAACAAAAGATTTGAAAATACTTCCGGTTGTAAAAAGTTAGATTTTATAAACACCATATTATAGCTTTGTACTTGTACATTAGCTTATCATGTAGCCTGAAAAGTCCCAGGATGAAAAACAGTTCAACAGACAGTTAAACTGAAAGTGACTCAATGTGTCAGAATCCAGCTTGAATCTTTGCTGTCATCTCTTTTGAGAAAACTCTCTCTGACTCACAGCTGCAATTCAGAACATGCATGAAGTTAGGAAAGTCCTACAAACATGCTTTTATTAAGTTTACAATTCCCAAGTGTTATGAAATGCTCTATAGACTTGTTTCATATTGTCTGTAACTGAACCTCAGTGTTTTAGTGAAAACCAGCATAATCCCAGAACACAGGGGGGCATAAAAAATAAAATATTCTGGCAAATGATTGGATTAAACTTTCATCAAAGATGAGATTCTTCTCTTCAACTGTAATTCTGAAAGAATTTTTATGGGAAAAAAGGTGTGAATAGCTCAAACATTTTTTGTGTGTGTGTTTGATTACTAGATACTGACAGTTAGAGCATACACAGTTTCCCATGAAAACCATGCTCTGCATCTGCCTTGAAAATATGTAACAAAGTGGCTGTTGGACTCAACTCACTTTTCCCATACAAATAAAATAAACACTTACTGTTTAAAACAAATCACAGCTCCAGAGTTTTGACTTGCTGACTGAAAGGAAACTTAATCTAGTTTCAGTCACAAAGCCAGCAACAAAAGTCTATGTCATCATCAGCCACATTGTTTCTTCTTTTTTCTTTGATACATTGTCCTCTGATGACATTTGAATTTCAGTTCTTCTAAAACTGTTCAATAACTTTGCTTTAAAAAGTCAGAAGAGTATATTTTTTTTAAATGGCAAATTGAAGCTGAATTGTTGCTTGGATTTTTTTTAAGTACTGCCCACTGAAAAACCTCACCGTGCAGAAACAGGCATTAGTTGGCGCCGAGATTTAAGCTAATGGCCGGTCAGATACATTCAACATTCATTACTTTCTGCCTTCCTAAATCAGGTTTATCTCCAAAACTCTAGGAGTATATAATGCGGTTAAAAGAAAGGTAACTTCAGGTGGGATATTAGCCATCGTTAAACCTGCCTTCCAAAAACCCTAAATATCCATGTTGTGGATGCTATCTATTGGTTTAAGGTGAGTTAAAAACCCATCATTTCTCTGTATAGAATAATGCTGCTGATCAAATAACATTCAAAGGTTACAATTTTTTCTATCTATCCATAACATGACCATTAAAAGAATATTAGACTCAAAAGGTTTTACTAATTATTATTCCAATATTTAGACACAACTTGTCAATTACAATCAATGGAAACCAGATGCTGTGTTTGAATAAAGGAGCTTGAATGACTCAACGGTTCCAAATGTTTTGCTGACATTCATTTTCATATACTAAGTCTTTAATCTTTAATTTTTAAATATGCTGTAATAAGGTTTAATATTCACATGGCAGTATGAGACTACCATTACTTACAATTAAAACAAAAATTTGTAGCCTAGTAAAATTCAGTGTCCTGCCAGAGATTCAGATGCTAGTTTGTAGAGCAGCACAATTTCCCCGAAACTAGGCAGTAGGAAAAATCATATCTTTCACCTGATCAGAGAATAAACCATACTTATGCATTCCCAGGTTGTGCTAACAACACTGTCTGGTGTGGAGACTGTTATTGATTATAGCTATTTGCACAACCAGGGAGGTGTTTAAAACTCAAATCATTGGTATCACAGAAATTTTTGAAGTTATGTAATGTCTATGTGTGTGAGCAACATTTTGGAGGCAAGCCAGAGCATGAAAGAAGATAGAGAGATTATCTTTATATACCGGAAATGATGATAAAGGAGTACACCAACGTTTTTTTTGTTAGTTTGTGTTTCTTTTACTTTCATTCTTGGTCTCTCATAGACCATGCTAGATTCAGTCATGGCAGTTTTTTCGAGGTTTTAAAGAATCTGCATTCTCTTGGGAATACAATCAATGACTGCTATGCTAGTAACAGCAGCAACACTAACTGTACTAACAACTCCTGTTAAACATTACCCGCTTACAGACATGTATGATTCCTGCCAGCCCCTAAAACTCCTAATTATACTAACAAATAACAGTTTAAAGGCGGAAAAAAGTTTTAAAATTCTTCTGTATATCTTCATTTAGCTTTTTTAACCAAAATAAAATCAGCTAAAGGCTGTATTAACTAACAGACACAGATCAACCTTTTGGGTGGGGTTTTGGTCAACCTTTGTATTCTTATTTTCTTACAGTGCCAGTGCAAAGATTTGGTAAAACCAGAGTAAACAAAGTAGGAGATATATTCAGAATTACAGAAGTGAGATGTGTTAGGATGTGATGGGATTTGCTTTGCCCAAAGCAGGAATTAATTATCACCTGAGAAAGGATTCAAGTGTGACTCTACAAAGTAAGTTAAACCTTCTAAATCAAACTGTACATTTTGGATTTTTCTCACAGATACTGATAGCCAAGCATGAAGGAATAAAGAATAATCATATCTGACTGAACACACTTTAGGTCCCACAAGGTACATATGTAGCTTGACAGTGTGTGAAACTTAGAAACTTCATAATATTCACAGATTTTTCTTGCTGACAGATTTAAGCAGTGTGTTTGCCAGAACCTATCATTACTTTTATTTTTTTCATGAGCAATAGTAAACTGTAGAAGCAAAATAGTCAAATTAAACACACAACATAGATAGCTTAGCTGAGGCTAGCATTTGAACATTAGCCCGGCGGAGACCTGTTTATTTGGAAAAGCAGTTAAGGAACATTTTGTCAATGTTTTTTGATGTTTAGCTTTTTACCTGCAAACTTTTACAGCATTTTACATGGATGTCAGCCATTAGAAAATCTAATGTCATAGGTCAAATGCAACAAACCAATAATCTGATATCCATTCCTTTGTTTATATACTTGTAACTGCTAATGTAAGCATTTAGCCACATATAAATACACCAATAAGGTGATACCACTTAGTTTTTCATATAATTATGTAAAGTCTAAATTTGAAAAAGTAAATATTATCCAAACTGCATTTATCACTACCCTAGGAAAAGTTAGGGAACTCTGATAACACAAGTTCCTGACCCTACTAATACTAGTGAATGAATGACTTGTTTATGGATGTTAAACTCTAACTAAATGTAAATACAAAGCACACAAGTGGGAGAAGGATCTGGGTTTTGTTCGGTCGCTTAGTGTTTACCCAACATAGAAACTCCTCCTCATGCACAGTGCAGTGATCAGATGATTTAAACTCTGCAGGTTCAAATGACTGTAAGTCAGGGTGGCCATAAAGGAAAATATCACTCATGTTTTAAGTAAAACAAAGAGCTATGGCAATAAAAGCTGGTTAAACAAGTATGCAGCTATGGATACAAAGGAAGGGGAACTACAGTGTAGACTTTTACTAAATCTCTTGATAGAGATCTGAACTGAGATAAATACACCATTGCTATGTTCTCTAAAGAAAGTCACAGAAATTATAGGTACAGACCTTGTGAAAATTTTTATATCTTGAACCTGTTTACATTTTGCTTCCTGAAAAACAACAAACACTAGCATCCTTTGTTAGGATCTTATGCTTAAATTATCTCTAAGTAGTTCAGAATTGGGAAGATGAACAATGTTTACACCTAGTCTTCAATTTTTTATTCGCTTTAAATTTTGAAGTGTGGTATCCATTTGTTCTTGGTTTTCTTAACTAAAGTCTGAACTAACTACCTCTCTATCTATTTATTTAGTCTTTTGAAAAGCGTTTCTGTGCAGTTTAAACTATACTTACAGATTCTGAAATGTTGCTCATCTGTTTTTTTCCCCAAACAGCTGAAGTTCAAAGAGATTGGACGGAGAAGTCTTTGTATAGCAGTTTTGTCTTTCCTGTTGGAAGTTGGACATCTCTTCCAGTCTTCTCTTTTAGTCTTTTACAGCTTTTTGAAAAATGTTCATTCAAGATTGTCCCTCGTTTCCCTCCACCAACATTCAAGTAAGCTCTGACCAGCTTCCCTGTCTTTGAGGAAAGAAAGTATCCACACTATGATGCTGCCACCTCCGTATTTAAAAGCAGATGTTAAAGTTGATTGGTAAAGTTTGTTCTCCGCAGACAAAAAGTAGGGTTTTTGTCTCATCTGACAGGAACACCTATTTACTGTCCCAGATACACAGCTTATGTAAAACTACAAACAGAACTTATAGTTACTTTCATTCAACAATGGCCGTACTTTTGCATCTATTTCTTTAAATTTGTTCTGTCAAAAGATTATCCCACCTTAACTTGGGATCTCTGCAACTCTCCCAAAGTTCCTTTCAGATTTTTGGTTTCTCTTTCAATTAAATTCAGTGGCACACACTCTGACTCTTAAGAAAATCAATTGCACTGAATTTCATTTAATTTTTCAAATCTTATAAACGATATTCAAGTAAAAAAAATTTCAGGAGGTTTAAATACTTCTCTGAGACACATATATCATATTTAGAAATGTTATGTTTATTTTACAATAGCCACAGGGTAATGAATAATCTTCCCATTATGTGCATCACCTGTTATTGTTAAACTACTTGTGCCATGATGGGAATTAAACCAGTCCTAACCAGTCATAAAAAACCTAAAGACATTTCAGCATTTTCACAAGCCACAAGCTGAACTGCAGAATCAACTATGCAAGCATGAAAAGCAGACAAATTAGTTAATAACAAAAAGTATTCCTCACTTTCTACACCAGTTAGGAACTAATTCAAAGGATTGAAATTTCTAACCACCAAAACAAACAACAATGTGGTCAATTTCATCTTACTCAGCAGGCAAACACTTAAAAAGCTTAAAACGTTTTGAGCTGTCCCACCAACTGTGCTCAGAAAACAAAAAAGGCTTCATTAATTTTAATTACAATAAAAGTGTGCAAACTTTAGGTTTCATACCAAGAGAGCGGATAAGGTTCTCCACTACAGTAGATAAGATGTGAAGTTTGGAAAGAAAATGCAAAAAATTAAGTTATCCATAATGATTTATTTATTTTTGTTTGTGTTAAAAACAACTTATGGTTGCTAAACTTCACCCACAAATGGTTCGTAAAACCCCAGACCTGCCTAACAAAAACAAAAAGCTCTGAGTTAATGGGTCAGTGGAGCATTTGCACACTTTAAGCAGAAAATAACAATGGACAGGAAGGACAAACAGCAGGCAAAGTTACATGCTACTTTACCATGATTGTTGGATTTTCTCCTCTACCAGGCAGAAAGTTTCTTCATTTTTGGATCTTTTTGATAATCCTCTTCACACAGCTCCGTTTGGCTCTGTGCTTGGAGACCTGCCATGTTTAGTATATCACCAGTAGAGGTTTCCTGAAGAACATCCAGATGATAGAGAGTTGTCTTGACTGAAAAATAGGAAGAGTCAACCCCATTCTTCACGCGCTCTGAGTTTGTAGAACAGAGAGACACTCATTTCTGAGCTGCCTGTTGATCCAATAGCTCCTCTTTCACTTCTATTTTGCTTCCTCAGCTCCTCTGAGTGTCGGGGGTGAGAGGAGGAAAAGAGGGAAGCAGTCTAGGGAGGGGGAGGAGAAAAGCGCTCCCTTTCAGAGGAAAATCCCCCTCCAGGCTTTTCAGTTTCTTCGCTCTCTCTCTCTCTAACACACAGTCTTTATCAAACTCCCACAGACGCAATATGTCACAATCCCAAACACAAAGCGTTTGGAAGTCTCTCACTGACTGTGCTCTGTCTGTTACTGTATTCCAAGCAAGAATCTAAACATCCTATTCTACTACGCATCCAACCATACACATGGATGGGCTTTCTTTAGAGGAAGCACACTAGTTTGGCCTAGACTTGCAGAAATCCAGCCCCTCATTTTTGGCCCCCTTTCTTTCTATTTTACTGCCTGAGAGCGTTTTAAAAGGCTAAATCAACCTTTCTTCTCTCTCTTTTACTTCATACTTCTACTGTCTGCTCAAGGGTCTCTCATTTCCTCTTTTCAGCAACTGTCCTCCGGCAGACTCCCCCTTTGTTAGCCTAGCGTCAAAGGGAGATACAACAGAGGGATTCCCTACAAAGACCCAGGCCAAGCAGGACTGCCTTCATACTTCTACATGCGATCAGAGAAAAGTGTCTAGCCCTATGGGCTGCAGATTACATTGGATTTGAAAATGAAAGCAGCTTGTGGAGAGAACAAAAACCAAGACAGGACCTGCTGCCATTGCAGGAAGAAGAATTCATTATTGTGGCATTCCATGTGGAAACCGATTGACAGGCCAACATTTATTTCTTTGGGCTGAAGCCCAGAGAATACATGTGACTCCTGAGGTTAGGCAACAGCTGGCCTCCACCTCTGACTGTTTATCCATGTGAATTCCACAAATTACATGGAAATCCATGAATATCTTTCACCAAAAATCTCAGGAAACATGATATACTTCTTTTAATTAAATCTGCAGGTAAGATTTAGGGTGAAAGTATTAAAAGAAAACCTTCCCTCTAAAACTCTGAGTGGTATCACACTGGCACATACCTCAATTTTTCTTCTTTTTTTTTAATCACAAGGAGAAATTTGTATTTCACCCTTAACTGTACATAGTTTTATATCCTTTTGACCAACATTGCTTTTAATATCTACTTTCCTCTTTTTATCATTTAATTGGGAGCAGAAGAAAGTTGCCTGTGTCTGTGAAAGTCATATGTGAATTCAGTGTGATGCAACAAAAGAAATGATATCCTACCCTCCTACCATCATCTATGGTCATATCACAGATACAAGCGGCTAAAATGAGCTTTCTCCACAGGGTGGCTGGGCAATCCCTTAGATATAGAGAGAAGAGTTTGGCCATCCAGGAAAGGCTCAGAGCAGAGCTGCTTCTCCTCCACATAAGGACAAAGGCTGAACTTTGTGGCGGTTGTACATCTTCTTACATCTGGTGTTAAACTGCAGGAATTCACACACAGAATCTCATACCAAGATGAAAAATACATGGAAAAATAACTGAGGTACATGAAACAGAGATAAGACCAGCCATGCAATAAAACAAAAGCCAACTTAAGATAAACTATGTTAAATAGACAATCTATATAAAATAAGCTACTTATTTTTTAAGTGTATTATTTTATGTTTTAAAGTTTGTTTTTATCAAAACCAAAAGTTCCATATATATTACTAGTCTCTTTTTCAAGGAAGTGGCCAAGACAGCGGGGCAGATCATAACAATTCAGCACATTACAGACAATTTTGTAACAACTTTGAGCAGCTTTGAGCAAGAGTTTAAACTGGTCTATTGAGCCCAGTTAATTTAATTTCCAGTCTTTTTTTAAAATGTGGGGGCAGAATATTTAAAGGCCACCTTACCTGCTTCTGTGTGGACATTTGGTACAGTAGCAGTGATTGTTGAGAGTGCAAAGAATATAGTCCAGCCATGTTTGGTTGAATAAATTCACACAGATATGAGGGAAGCCAACATATTACACTCTTATAAATGAGCATATACCAACGAGTGAGTTTACCATTATCCAATGCTGGAGAGCTCACACATGTAAAGTTCACTGTAGTGTGTCCGAGGCTAACAGTTTGTAATAAGCCTCAAGGAGGCCAATAGATTCAAAGAGTTTGAAGATTAATTTGAATAAGGTCACCAGAATGGGTGTAAATGTTGCAGCTATAAGTTTCCTTTCTGCATTGAAAGAAAAACATTTCAGAAATGGAAGCCATTTTTAAGTCTCAGGTGGTTAACAAATCTTCAAAATGGCCTAATGACTAAGATTTTTTATCAATTAAAATACCTAGATATCTTAAAGATTGAACTATTTCAATTGCCGCCCATTGAAAAGTTACAATTGGAGGACCTAGAATAGAATGCTCTTTGTTCTCAAGAAGAACATCAACTTGCTCTTAATTGCATTTAAATCAAGATTCAGTTATAGAAACATGTTCTGAATAATGTTAAAAGCATGGTGCACTGTTGTGAAAAGACACTGGCACTTAGAGTTTTTTTGCTAAGCTGTAGATAACAATATCATCAGCACAGAAATGATAATTGGTGTCCACAATATCCAGGCCAACTTTGTTTACATAGATGGTAAATAGGAGTGGCCCCAAAATAGAGCCTTGGGACACTTCTTTAGTTAATGAAAGAGTATTACAACATATATTATCTGTCTTGCCTCAGCAGTTTGATATAGCACTAATTCATAAAAAACAGCATAAATTTACAGTTATATAGATTAAACCTCAGTTATAATGCACTGTAGTCAAATGGAGTTTATACAGCCAACTGGTGAAGTGTTTTCAGTCTTTGTTAACCAAGCTGATCATAATGATTAATTTACTTTGCAGTCATTTTGGCTACTGAGTGAGAATGGCAAGACAGTGATGATCCTTTAGTCACATCCTGCCCCCTTATTTTTGCTGTCTAACCATTAATTGATAAAGCCTTCAACTAAACATTATCTGGTGTGCACCTGAATTAGTCAAATTGGTATGGCAAACCAAAGTACCTTTTTCTAGGACTACTCTTGCTAGAATTGGTGAGGCACTTGAAGATGGAACACTACACATCTGTATAATGTTCCATCTGTGTTAAGCACAGTGTGGATTCAGTGCCGAAGTCCAGGACAATGTCTGTCTCTCCATCAGGATGAAAGCTAGTCACAGCAGATTTGACATTCACCCTTGACCCCTGCAACTTCTGCCCGCGTATATGAAATCCAGATGGGCTGTCTGTAAAAGCCATCAGGGGTAGATCTTTGCTTCATGAGTCAGTGAATGTCAGAATTAGAGAGTGCATAAATAACACACACACTGTGCACCAGACAAAACTGAGACAGAGAAATGTACACAAAGATTAAGCATCAAGAGTACCGGAAATAAGGCCAGACAGGAAATCTGCCGCACACACCCTTACCGGTTTGTGCATGTTCTGCAATTTATTAAACACAGACATAAACACATGAACCCTTCATAAACACTTCTACACATAAACAGAGACAAATGAAAACCTGAGTGCTCCATCTACACTTCCATGTCCCTTCCTGATGAGAATGAGATCCCCAGGGGGAAACAGTAATTCGGACCCCCTCTAGGATTTACTTTAAACCAGCATTTACCCACATGGGCTCCCATGCAGACTAAGACAAAGCAATGAATGTCTTGACAGTCTATAAAGAATGACTCACACTGGGCATACTCAGCAGCATTCATTAAAAGTCTGGGAAAGCTATAAGTTGCCTCCTAGTACTTTACCCCCAGAATTAATTTATAGATCAATTACCTGACCACAACAAGTGTTACGGCCTGTGTTAATGTCTTTAAGGTGCTGGTAACTGTTGACATCCCGGAAAAGGCTTTTGGGGGGGGATTTCAAATTATGAAGTAATGCGGGTTCACAAAAGTTTTAGGGCGGATAGTTTTAGGTTCATGCTAGTTATGTTGATTATTGTAGTTATTAGGGGTTGATATTTGTCAAGCGATGTTGCATACTTTGAAGGATAATCCTAATTTTTGAGTCATGCATTACTGTGTGACTTTAAAGTAAAACATCTAATTTTAGGTAAAACCTTGCCATAGGGTGTGTATAAGAGTCTCTGTGGCATTTACATGAAGCTTCCTGTCTCAGTAAGAATTATCTTGGGCAGCCTTTTTCATATCTTGATGGGACAATATGAAAGGATAAAACAGAGGACAAAAGAGGGATCTTTTTCTCTCATGTTTCTCTTTCTCAGGAAGAGCAACCTTATCAGTGTCTGGCAATCTGAGGCTCTGACATAATTTCCTGCTTGACCTTTTCATGTCAGGATTGCAGGGAACTAAGGCTTGGGATTTGACATGTATGCTATTTCGCTGAACATAAAGAATGGATGTCGCATTTGTCTACCTCATAGGTGTGTTCTTGTGAGATACTTTGTGTACAGGTCCTCGAAAGGTGGATTAGAAGCATATTTAAAGTAGTGTGTCACACTGTTAGGTCCTTAAGAAAACAAGCGTTTTGTGACAAGAATGCACATTTAGCTACATTCCAGATGTCAGTGGGAATCTGGGCATGTTTGTTTTTGTCTGTACTTGACTTTTATTTGCATTCAAGGGGCCCTATGCATTGTTGTGTGTTTATTATAACTTTAGCAATTCTAGCTCTTCACATCCCGCTCAGTCTTCATTGCTAATAACAGGACCTTTCCTTTCCTTTACAATTCACTGCTGAAATTTATTTGGCAAATCTTACAGAAACACTGAGGCATTATTTCCATGACTCAAGAAATATTATTTTTAAGCCCAAAATTCAGCTTTGGAAACTTTAGCACCAGTAACCTCTAATAGGACTTAGTCTCACTGTGTCACAGCTTAAAATCAGATTCTGTTAGCTATGAAATGAAGATCAAAGTCATACACTGAAAATATCCAATCTCTTCCAAATGTTTATGCTTTAGGAGTGTGGTTGTTGACATAAAAAAATGACTGTCACATGTGGAACCCTCAGTGGTCAACTAAAACATCAAGGCTAGCTGGTTACATGTGTTTTTAGTTGATTTCTCTTTGTTAACTGCAGAGCGAGGCTTCAGCTGGTCACAGCTGGAGGTTTTTCAGGGTAGAAACCAAGAGTAAAACGTACAACAGCACCCAAAGAGTATTTAACAAAAGTAAAACAAAATAAGAAAAGCAGGACATGCAAAATTGTTAAAACTCTGAAATGACAATTGGAATAATGAGCTAAAATGATTTTTCCCTTTATTTGCCTGTTTTCTAGAGTACTGGGTTTGTTACGCTGCTTTTTAGCTTGACCTTAAAAAAACAAAGCAACTGAGCAAGATTTTTTTGTTTGCTAAAACTAGACTCCAGTGTGATCAGGTTTAGTTTAAACACAGAACTAAATATTATTAATTCAAAGCCTGAAAAGCAGCTTCTTTAAGACTTGGTCTATTTGAGGGTTATGTTTTATATACTTAACAGGTAGTAAGCAGGATGTTTCAAGAAGATCGAATAAACAAACATGAAGCTGTTAATTATTGGCCATAATTGTCCTGTGGTCTGATGAAAGGGAACTTTAGGTGTTTGGTCGTAATGACCATTGTTCCATTAGAAGGAAAAAGAGAGAAGCTTGCAAGACTGAGAGCACCATCCAAACTATAAGTACAGTTCTTTATAAGGTATGTAACTTGCAAAATCTCTGTCCAAATAAATAGGCCAAAACTCCAGGAAATAACAATATTGTGGATAGCTTGTTGACGGATACCAAAATGTTTAACCCAAGTCATTATGTTTAAGCAGCCAGTCTATTAAATATCAAAGAGAGACATCTTTTAAATTTGAACTTTTTAGTTTGTAGAAATGTAGAAAAAGAAAATCATTGTTTTGACGTTTTGACATATAAGTATATATGCTAATCCTCGCTAAACTAAAGCTAGAAAAGTTATATTTCATGTTACACATGAAGATAGATTCAACTTTTTTAAGCAGTGTATGTAAATTTCTTTTCACTACTGTGAAGAGGTGGGTAGAGTACCAACATTTATTTAAGATTGTTTTGTAAAAGTAGAAAGTAGTCTTTCAAAAAAGTACTTTATTATAGCCTTTAAAATACCAGAATTTGCACCCAATTTTACATTTTGCTCTGTCCTCATTATAAATTTTTAAACATCAGATGTTATGAGTTACTCGATACTAAAATAGGTTATTTGAAAATACTTTTCAACTCTTACTTGAGTACTCTGCCCTTTCTGATGTAATCATAGAGATATTTATTTGTAAATTATTTTAAAGACAAAAATAAGCTAAAAAATACAAATAAATAATATGATAACAAAATAAAGTCCAACAGAAGAAACATTTTCCCAACAGAAACATACAAAAACAATTTTTTACAGTAAGTAATGCTTGTATGTTAGAAAAAGGAAAAAGAACTTC